>JADDOH010005016.1:0-35407 GCA_016648135.1 Agrypnia vestita
TCGTCAGGGCTAAAGTGATGAGTATGTGTCGATGTTAAGGTTAAGAATTGAAATCAGCATTGCAAGCCAACACTTAACCTTCACATCACCACATGCTGTTCACATCAGCCCTGATGATGAATCCTGCAATGGGATTCAAAACGTCGACCAGAGAGGTCAGATATACATGGCTAAATATTCTAGAAAACTACGCACCGAAAATTCTGAACGGCCATGAAACTCTGAGAATATTTTTATTTGAGCTTGTTTTTGTTTTTGATTATATTTCAATGTCCCTCCAATTGTTCTATTGCGTATGCGCACTATAAACTCCTCGAGTATCATTTTTTGAAAGAGAGAAGTGAGAAATTAGTCTGGAATACTGTAATATTTAGTGCATGTAATAAAATGTACTTAAATTCTGGTTTCGCATATTTCCTTCTGTGTGCAGGGGTTGGTAACATGTGTGCGGGCTAATTTTTATAAATTCTCGGCAGCATAGTCACATCTCAGAGGTAACATCAGTAACAATATAATTTACAATAAAAGATTTGAAAAACTGCGGATAATTATGTGGTGATCTGATATTGTTCATAATTTATGTCGATTCATGATTTCGTATTCATGATAATCTGTGGAATGGAAACAAATTTCAGCGTTCGATATCGCGAGTTTCCTGTTCCGTTAGCACCTCGGCTGCGATATGCCCCGTCTCCAGGGGTAGGGTCCTGGTCCAAGATTGCGGCTGCACCCCTGTCTCGCGGCGCCCACTTGCGCCCCTGGCGTCCATTATCCGCCTCACAGCGCGCCAACCTCATTTTCTCGGCCGTTGGTTCCGAACTCCCGCCCCACGAATTTTCACGCCCTTGTCACAACCGATCTACGCTGACGATGGAAGTATTGTCTTTTATTAGATTACAAGACATATTTTATCAATCTAGCTGATGTGGATTTATTTTTAAATTCACACGACATTTAACCGCTCAGATCGCTTGATTGAATAAATAAAATAGAAAAAATGTCGGTGTCGCTGGATCATCAATTTTTAATATCATTACTCGGCGAGAATTTATATTTTTTTTAATGTAAGCTGAGAATGACTACAGAAATAAATTTTAATCATTAACGATAAACGTGATGGCCTTTATCCACGGAATGACATACGATGAGATAAATCTCAGAAATTTAGTTGAGATAAACGTCAGTACTGCATATTGAGATTTTGGGGAAAAAAAATATTTTGATACACATAAAACTCCGACTCCGACGTTTGAGTTTTTAATGGAAAAAAGTTCGTTTATTTCATGTAATCGTTTTAATCATAGTCAACATAGAAAATAGGTCATAATTAAATTATTGCTCATCAAACTGTATTTTTTTTCATTATTTATTTGTACGTATAATTAAATTTTGCTATTGCTTTTGATTTTGTATTCAATATCTACTATTTTTACTATCCATATTTAATATTTATATCGTCAATTAATTTTTTAATTTTAAAATTATGTAGTGTTTTGTTTCATATTTATATTATTTTGTTCTCACTCTTACTCAGCTCGGCACAGGTTCCTCCTAGTGAGATGAGGGATTCCTCTTCCGATCGGCATGCATCAAGATGAAGATCAATAAATAAATATATTAAATAAAATCGTTACCTCGAAAATTTAAATTAAACGAGAAAAATAATATTGTCTGTTTAAAAATAATATTGACTTTATCTACTAGAACCCCTTGGGTTAAGAAAAAGCGTCAATATCAGGCTGTTTTTCTTTCATAAAAACACTTACCTCTCTTTTTTTAAATTAAATATGTTCTTGTTTTGTTTGTATGTCATTCTTTTTTAACTTGTCTGGTATAAACTTTTGTAGTCCCCGGTGTTAAAAATGCTTTTCAGATGCTTTCATCCCTTTCTGACACATTAAAAATCTTCGTAGAAAATTAAGACTGCTCTTCTCGCTTGCTTTCCGCCATCTTCCAGACGTTCCACCGTTCAACCCTAAATTAAAAGGAGCAATTTTTCTCCTGGAATTAAGGGCGAGATTGTTGAGGCCGTAAATGACTTTGCACACCTCGGACTAAGTCCCCGTCCATCCATTAAAATTTTTATCCGGTCCCTAATTTAAAGTAATAATCTGTTAACTTGGAATGAGAAATTTATTTGGTGAAGCAGAAATAATTCGTCGCTACCAAAGGGAGGAAGATATCAGAATAATTATAAGGGCATTAACATTATTTAAGGAAGGTTATAGTTTATATTTTAAATATGGATATTTTGAAAAAATTCTGTAAGTAATGGCGGGATCTGTTGGTTTCTTCATTTTTCAGGTGAATTTTTCAGTTTGCGATAGCAGTGTTATTATTATTAAATAATCATCGCCTCAAGAGTCCCAAAAAAAATACATTTTGTAATTTACTTGTAAAAGTGTAATATTTTAACTCTCTTTTATTTTAATTACTAGCTGTTTGTACCCGGCATTGCACGGGTTAAGGATTGAGTTGAAAATAAATTTGTGGGGGTAAACAAAGGTTTGATTCAAACGGTATAGATTTGCATCGAAAATATATCAGGTGGATGGTAAAAGGTAAAAGGGGAGGGAGGAAATGTCACTTTTGTTACCCGCGGGGTCCTAAGGAATAAGTTTACAAATTTCGAGTCTAATCAGTCGAACGGTATCGATTTGCATCGAAAATATATCAGGGTGAGGGAAAGGGGTAAAAGAGGAGAGCAAAAATGTAGCTTGTGTTATCCACCGAGTCTGAGTCCGATTTTGAGTCTGGTCGGTCAAACGGTACAGATTTGTATCGAAAATATGTCAGGGGAGGGGAAGGGTTAAAAGAATAGGGGAGAAATGTCACATATGTTACCCGCTGGGTCCTTAAGAATAAGTTTTCAAATTTTGAGTCCGAACGGTCAAACGGTATAGATTTGCATCGAAAATATATCAGGGGAGGAAAGGGTTAAAAGAATAGGGGAGAAATATCGCGTATGTTACCCGCTGGGTCCTAAAGAATGTGTTTCAAAATTTTGAGTCAGATCGGTCAAATGTTACAGATTTGGATCGAAAATATATCAATGGAGGGGGAGTGTTAAAAGAATACGGGGAAAATGTCGAATATGTTATCCGCCGGGTCTTAAAAAATAAGTTTCCAAATTTTGAGTCCGATCGGTCAAACGGTACAGATTTGCATCAAAAATATGTCAGGGGGAGAGGAAGGAGTATGACGATAGAGGGGAAATGTTGTCTGTTACCCGCCGAGTCCTAATGAATGAGTTTCCAAATTTTGTGTCCGATCGGTCAAATGGTACAGATTTCCATTGAAAATATGTCAGGGGAAGGGGAAGGGGTATGAGAAAAAGGGGGAAATGTTGCCTAAATTTACCCGCCCGATTCTAAAGCATAAGTATGCAAAATTTGAATCGAATCGGACAAACGGTGTGGATTTATATAGAGAACAGACAGACAGACAGACAGACATTGAGTTTTATAGGTATAGATAGAAGTTGTAGCAATTTTTGTTTTTAAGATTAAATTTTAATGTGGTTAATAATTTATGGCAAATCGTTTCCGGAATATCTGTTTTTTCTTAAACATAAAATTTTTATTTGAAGAAGGAACAGACTGTCCAAAATCGGGACGCCTTAAATAATAAGAAACTTTGCACAAATATTTTAAACCTTGTTATAGTCATACCTTATCTCCAAAAGACTAAAAACGATGTATCATTTATCATTTACATCAAATAGAAATATTTTGCTTTGAAATTTTTAATATTGATAAATAAAATTACTATCCTCTAGAAATGTGAGTTTGTGCATCTTAAAAACTTATTGCATCACATAAACGTACATTTATAAACCATTTTACTCTGAATAAAAATATAAAAAAGTAAGAAAAATAATCGATCAATGTCAGTAACAAGGTTACTCTGATAAATTATGGCTGAAAATATAACGAGTGAGGTAAATATATTTTTTTGTTAACTTATATCTTGGTATACCAGTAAAACTATTTTTTCTATTCTCTATACAAACCTACACGGTTCAAACGATCCGAACAAAATTTTGCATACTAGTTCTTTAGGACCCGGCGGGCAACCAAGGAGACATTTTTCCTCTTCCCCTTTACCCCACCCCCGATATATATTCAATTGTATACTGTTTGAAATGTTGCATTCCTATTCTATAGGATCCGGTGGGTAACATAGGCGACATTTCCTCCCACATTTGTACAAAAAATTTATTTTGAACAAATCAACTTCATCTTCATGTCAGTAGGTAAGAATATTTCTACAGTATTCTTTATGTTTCCTTGCATATTTATAAGAAGAGTTTTCACTCCTTTAGGCAAATTTACTCGCAGATAGTTCACACTCTTGCAAAAAGTCTCTTTCGCATATTTGTTAGCAAAGTTTTAGAAATTGCATTATTATTATTATAAATGTTATACATTATATACAGTTTCGACTACAGAGTTCACAATCAGGTCATGTTGCATTTATGCTATATGTTGGTTAAAAGTGGTTTTCGAAAGAGGATTTATGTAATATCCTGAGTGTGAATTTTCTTTGCCGCGCCACGCTGCCGATTTTACTAAAATGTTGTACCGTATCCTTCATACGGAATTTAGTGCATTGCAAAATGAAGACAACTTAAGCCACACGCTCTAAAAGATAGTATGAAGCAAACTCGGTATAAATAAATTATTCTTGTCATTTTTATGGATGAAACGTAGATGTACGGGGAAAAAAATTCTTTAAAAAATTACGGACGTTATGACTAGTCTCGTCTACAAAATAACAATTAATAATAGTCTGGACAAATATTTATTTCACAATTTTTTAAATATATTTTTCAAATAATTCATGTCCGATTAATGAGGTCTCCAAGCATATATCGCAGCAAATTATACTATACCAATCTAGACTTTCTTTCCTCTACCTATAATAATTCTTATATCGATATCTCATCCAATAAATGTAACCTGGATATACTATACACTAGCAAATAACGTACTTTTACGTGTTTTAATTTTATCTTAACATTTGTTAGGTATTTTCATATTCTAGCAGCATATAAATCAAAACACGAAATTTTCTTCCATAAAGGTTTATTAAAATTAAAATAATTATTTTTTAAAACATACAGTAAATTATTGTATTTAATATAATTTAATGACGATTTGCGGTGTAGGTATGCATAACACAAAAATGCATCTTGATATATAATAATATAATATAGAGTTATTAATTGCGCCATCTAGCGTAGCGTAGGATTTTAGTAACTTTAGTGATGGACATTGTTACATGTCGTTCATCGAGTCGTTAATTCAAGTGAACAATTGCATGAACAGAAGCAAAAATGAACCTATGGAAGTAAACAGTTTAATTTACTTTCAAAGTTTCATTTTTGATCTATTGATAGTAAAACCAAGTAAAGTAGGTGTAAGTAAACCAAATCGCTTTACTCGTATACTTTGAGGACTTTTGTACTTAATGTGATTTCTTCTACTTTCTTCTTGAAGACTTCTTTGATCGCGGTGACTTTATATATAGTGTAACTTGCTTATTAACATTATTCTTAATTAATCAAAATACATCATAGATGTCTCATGGAGACGAATCTACTTTATTTATATGGGAGAGTAGGTATGGAAGTAAGTCTTTTTGGGTATCCACAGGGCGTATTTATGACCTGTTTGTCTTTCCCATAAACCAGTACAGATGTCGCCATTGGTAATGAGATATCTATATTTTTGATTGGAGAATTTTTAAGCGAAGTTTTTTATATATCTATATTACATTCTTCTGAATTATTAACAAATACATATATTAGACCGCCTGAAAATTATTTCAATTTTCATATTTTTGTAGTGTATTTTAGTGTAGTTTACTGTTTTACTTAGACTATCTATCAGGATCATTGACGTTGAGGAAAAAAATAAATTGATAAATATGTTTAAAATCTAAAAATATAAATATTATTTAATAAAAATAAAATATAAATATTGTAATTAAATATGTTTTATACAAAAAACAAATGGCTATTCGAAACACAAGAACATCTGAAATCCTTATAAATGTATATTGTAATCATCATACAACTATCATTTGAGCCACTATTTTGAAAGCTAGGCAGTCACTAGTCACTAATTTATATATTTTTTATTTAGTTTTAGTCGTGTGTAAATCATTACACATGTCTAACTTCTCATCTCCCGAACCTATGTACAGATATACGTGTATACCTTTATAAGATTTAATATACTCATAATGTATGTAATATATATTATATTTTGTATATTTTCTTTTGGGATTTAATAAATAAATAAAAATAAATATATCGTTACAGGACCATACCAACTTTTGTATAAATAATTTCCTAACAGAACATCTCAAATTTTTGTTTATGTATAATATATATATAATTTCAATATAAGATTTATGATCCATAATCCACTGTCCTAATGACAATTCACCCCTTCATCCTCCAGACGCTGGAGTAACCCATACGTACTCCTACATAAAAGTATATCAAAATCGAAGTAGCAATACCCTGATACGTCCTACTTTTGCTGTCTTTCCTTCCGCCGGTCCTGCAAATGTTTTGTTTCATTCTTAAATTTCCTTTGATCTCGACACAGAGTACGCTAGAGTTGCCTCCAATTGACACTTAGACCTTTTCTTTTTTTGAGGAAATTACTTTATGTAAATTTATATCTCGACTCAAAGATACATCGCGGCTGTGAATTTATTAACACGAGATGCTTTTTTTTTGATTATGTTAATACGGGAGCGGAGAAAATATTATTTTTATATTTTTATTTTGCGTTCTTTGTATTCTTCCGAACGAGAGTTTTTTCAGATTCTACCAGGTCTCATAAATAAGAATAAAATTAATTAATTAATTAAAAGTTTTGTGATTTTGGTACATATTTACATATTGTACGGATGAATTGAAATGCCAATTTCTTTGCATTCATTCATTAGGTCTTCTTTCTTCATCTTCTACATTAATTTTTTTTATTTTTACCGGTGCAATGCTTGCCATGGATATTTGTTCTGGACATTATCCAAAAGTATTTCGTAGGTGTCTACAACCACTTTGCACATTATTTAAATCATGCACATGTAGAAGGTATGGGCATGCTGTCAGAATATTGAAGCATAGTTTGTAGGTAAACAGATATTTCGGGAAAAACAAAATTACCTATTTATCTGATCAAATTTTATGATGATACGAATATTACAAGATTACATACAGATTCTTATTCATGGTTCAATGTTCTGGTTGCACCTGTCTGGCAGAAGGGTAGGATTTGTATTCTTGTCAAATGAATTAATTAATTAAGGGCTATCATAGTCTATTGGCTTCCCCGGGAGTACCGTTCGGGTTCAATTTGTAGTGAGGTCACAATAAATCTTATTAATTTTCTCAAGCCTGGTGATTTTTATGATTCATTTCGTTACTGTAATTGGACATCAAATTCTGTTGTACCATTGAAAATAAAAAAAAGGGAAACATCTTTATGATAAATACAACATGATTTGAAACTTATTGATGTATTCTGAAAATGACAAACAACTTAATTTGGTGATTATTACTCCCCGACTCAGAAATATATGGGACTTATTTTTTTATGCCTGTGTAATTACTTAATTAATTAACATTTGTGATGAATCACCTGTTTCTATAGATTTTTTTTTTTATTATTTTTATTTTGAACTCTAAGATGATTTAAATGCTACGTGGGAAAAATTGAGCTAAGCCCACCTGGCGGAGTATTGGGAGGGAGTTAGTAGCGATTGATCGGATATAGGTTACGGGCAGTTACTAATCAATTTTTATAAATCATATTAATCTTGTGGTAAAGCCGTGTTTGGTACAAATGGTTGACGATCGATGCGGTCCGAGCGGTCCGCATGTGCTTCCCATTAAAAAAGCTGAACATGGATTTCAGAGATTTAGGTCGCGTTTATTGCAGTTTAAGCCGTTAAAAAACCGATTAACGTCTACTCTAAGGTGACGATGATATTGACAGTTCCACGAGGTTTCTGAATTATTGACTTTTTTGCTCGGGTTTTGAAACCGTTTAGAGCCGTATATCTTCATCTCGAGTGGATCCCCGTGCAACAGAGAGGCAGAATATTGAGCAAAACTAAGGAAGGCAGGTCTAATCGGGGGATCGCGAGAGGAAAACGCCCATAAATAATTTATAGGAATTGGCCGTGAAGCACGGATTAAAACGTATACGATGTACCAGAGGGGTGACCTTAACTGAGCGGATAATGATTCATTTTCATTTCGCGGGAGTCGGATAACGTGGGCGGATAGGAAAGTTAACTATAATTCTATTATATTTATCTGTAGACTAACGCTCTTCAGGCTTTTACAACAGATAGGTAATTGCGCAATGACGGTATATACAGTTAGGAAAGAGATAACGATAACGCGTAAGCATATTAATGGCACGACAAGAAAATAATATACTCGAATATAGATACAATATATTAACTATGTAATCACTACAAACCTGTCCGACGTTAGCGTAGTTTCAACAGGACGGGTAACGTGTATACGATTGGCTATTCTAGCTCAGATTTCGCCGGGTTTGGTAGTAATAACCACAAAACATAATTGGAACAAGTGTATCTAGATAAGAATATTGTAAATAAAATAATATGAATTTGCGGCCCATATACACATGAAATAAAAGGATAAAGCGTATGGGGATCTTATAGATGGATGGATAAATGAAACAAATATATATAGGAGTAAATGCAAGTAAAAAGCAAGCATATAAGTACCAAAAACATAGGAGAACATAGTGTGATAGAAATTCGAAGACGGGAGGAACAATAATGTGAAGTGGAACGGATATAGCAAGAGCATGTAATAATGATAAACGTACAAATACAGACAACTACTTTAGACCGATTCGACAGATACTAGCAATCTTTCAACACACCTCTAAGAACATGGTGAGCGGTATATAGTTATCAGCGGAGGCGTCCAGTGCCTTGGCAATAAATGAGCCCTGAATTAATCCGACGCCTTGCCTGCGGCACTGGAGGTTTATTTACTTATTTGTTTTATTTGTTTTCATTTATTGGGTTTCTTACAGCCATATAATTAATCAATCTTTGAAGAAAAGACAATAATTGATGCACAGATTTTTGGGCCAATTACGCGAAAACACATACATACAATCGATAAAAGAATAATAAAAACATGTCCAATAGTGGGTTGTGTGAGTGTGTATCTGTGTGTTTATTTATTTATTTATTTATTTTGTTTGGGAAAAAAATTAAAAGCAAAACGATCTTAAAAATCTTCCACTGAATTTAAAAATTTAATTTAACTTACATTAATAGTTTATTGTGTTATAGCGAATAGTACTCTTCCAGTATTATATTGTTCGAGAATATTCACTGTCTATGTAACATAGTTACTTTGTGGATCAATCTTACTGCCACTAAAAATAATAATAAATGGTTACAAATTATGTTTAAATTCCGCAACGGAGGGAGCTAATACGTCCCTGTGCGCGGAGAGTCGCGGCCAAAAGACAGGATTCATTGGTGACCCACGAGGAAAGATCGCCCAAAATTAATTTAAAATTAGGTATAGTGCCTTTGGATGATTGTTATATCTAGGTATGCAGTGTGCACGTGGTGAATATATGGAAATTGATCCCATGATATAGCGGCCAAGAAACGTTAAATTTCCGATAAAGACGAGTGAAAATACGGGAGAACGGGACATGATAATGGTCGATAATGAAGAAACATCAACTATGATTAGGGGAGTACCCGATAGATTGTAGTTACGGTTGATTAAACGACAATATGGACTGAACTTAGAAATTAAATATTAAAAATTAATTATCGCGCTTGTGAAGCGAGTTCAATTCGTCCGAAGCCACTGAGTCCGTCCCAAATAGGCACAGGGATGGAGACAGAGACGGCAACAGGAGGTGGGATCAACTGACATATCCGAGTGGAGATATGGTTTTTTTTTGCCAAATTGAATCTTAGGAACAAAGATTTAGGTTTCAAGGAAAGTAGGATATTGAAAATCCTGGAAACACACGACTTAGGACCTTTGGCTGCTAGGGGGGGTTTAAAATGTCAAGACACAGCAGAAATCAGGCAGTTGGTGACGGTCTACGAGAGCGCGAAATCTGCGTCGGTTGTTTTTTTGAGTGATAATTACCGTGAGTGAAAGTTACCGTCGACTTAAAGTGCCTCAGTGGGTGAAAATCATAGTTTAACTTCAAGTGAAAGTTGTGTACGGGTAATTATGCTCTTCGACATTGCTCACGATAAAAGAAAAGGGGGGTACGGGTTTGATTTTATTTTATAAAGGGTAATTAATTTGGCATATTAGAACTTCGGAAATTACTGCGCTTTATTAAGTTGATTAGTCCGGCATATATAGAACTGATATTTGCAGATCTCCGGAAACTAGCTGTGCGTTATAAAGATACCTATTTTATGCTAAACACGCGGGAAATTGTTAATAAATCTTGTAAAAATACCTATCTTATGCTAAATACGCGAGGTCCTGTCAAAAGAGTTTTAACTCAGAGTACGGGATTGATTTTATTTTATAAAGGTAATTAATCTGGCATATCGGAACTTCGGAAATCACTATGTTCTATAAAGTTAATTATTTTTATCGTCTTACTAGGTTCACAGAATAATATTCGCAGAATTTCAGGAAACGGTAGAGTTCAAATTTAGTTAAATTCTCGTTTTACTAAGTATAGTATTGGCGGATCTCTGGAAACTATCTGTGCGTTATAAAGATACCTATTTTATGCTAAACACGCGGGAAATTGTTAAAAGATAAAAGGGTTGTTAGTTGTTACTAACAGATTCGATTTTAAATAAGTCTTATAAAATTACCTATTTTTGCTAAAATTTAATTAATTTAACTTGGTCACATTTTAATTTTTACATTTGTAAGGCATATAATATTTCGTTATATGAAATGTTTCGATTAGACCGGATTTATTTTAGTTATTGAAAGAATATTTAGTTTATTTTAATAATTTTTCTTGTTTATGTTTAATAGTAAGAGTCCGTTAAAATTATAGCGAATAAATTCTGGGATTAAAAATACGTCTAGTGAAAAATATATAGCTGATCTCGCGGGGTATCAGGTTCAGCCCATAATAATCTAGATTTTCATTTCGTTTAAAATTATATAGAGTAATTCCGTGAGAATCGGGGTTTATTTACAATTTTACAGATGTATGAAATTTCATTATTCTAAAAAATTATATAAAATAGTCTCGTGGGGGCCGGGGTTTATTTACGGTATACAGAAGTACAAGTTTCACTATTTTATAAAGTATATAAAATTGCTTCCGTTCGGCCCGGGTTATCTTATATTATATAGGAAAACATAGGTCCCGCGCTATTAAAACATATAAAAACGTTTCATGTGGCCGGGATTATTACGCGCGTTGGGGAAAGTCTATAAGGTAAAAATATGTTTAATTTGATTCGGGTATTTTATATTTTATGAAAGATATTTGCCTCGCGGACTTAAACTATGAAAAAATGTTTCAATTAGTTCTGGTTATACTTTAGGAGTGATGTAAACTTCGCGATTGTATAATTTGGGGTACTTCGTATTGTACGAAGACGTAAATCTCGCGTATAAAAACGTGTATAAAAAA
Source organism: Agrypnia vestita (assembly GCA_016648135.1). Lineage (NCBI taxonomy): Eukaryota > Metazoa > Arthropoda > Insecta > Trichoptera > Phryganeidae > Agrypnia > Agrypnia vestita. The sequence goes on from JADDOH010005016.1 coordinate 11,667, forward strand.
AAAACGTATATCATGTATTCAAACATATAAAAACTTCTAGTACATTGTTTCGATAGACCGGGGTTGTATTATACTTATAAAGATGTTATAGGGCCTCGTTATATTGAAAATATATAAAAACCGCCTGGGGCCGGGTCTTCTTATTTATAAACTATATAAGATTTCGTTACATTTAGTTATATAAAATGCTATCGTTCGGGAATTCGCGTTTCATTTTAAGCTTATATAAATATAGGGTCCCGTTTTTGAGCAATGTTAGTGTTTCGTTTAGAATTCGCGCCTTCATTTAATAAATATGAAACATGTAGATTTCAATCAGAACTATTTTAAAATGATTCGTTTAGAAATTCGCGTCTTGTATTATAAATGTGAAAATTATAGTATTCGTTTTGAGCTAAAACGTGTGAACATAGAAACACTACAGCTTTGACCGCTATTTTGTTTACTATGCCTAGGACATTCTTGCGGTGTATTAGGCTTGATGGTAAAATTTAAACTCTTACTCTGTTTAAAATATACGTAGTGTCTCCGCCTAGATTGGCTTCACGATATACTTTATGAAATTTGTAAGTTCCGCTGTCCTAAAATTATATAAAATTACCTTCGTTTAGATCGGGTTATATCATATTCCTCGTGGAACGCGTAAACCTCGTTGTCCTGAAACTAAATAAGGATGTTTCATCTAGACCGGGTTCATTTTACATTTTAGGAAGAATATAAGTCCCGCGTCTTTCACTACATAAAATGGATTTGGTAAGATTGGGGTTGTTTATACTTGTAGAAATTACAGAATCCCGTTATTCCTAAACTATATTAAAATGATAAATTATATTAAAATGATTTAAACTATATTAAATTTGCCGGAGAGTGGATATCAAATATTCGAGATGATAATAAAATTATTTATTTTTTTTTTTTATTTATTTGTTTACGCCCATTAGGCTTTTACATAAAGAGTATAAAATAAATTTCAAAAGCACATACATTAAAAGTTTCAGGAATAGCACCAAATCATGAGTATAAAAATTAAAAATGTAGAGTAGGTAACGAGCAGCAATGCGTATAGGCTTTTACATGAAAAAATATATCATAAAATTAAAAGAACATACATTAAACAATATAAATTACAAGTAGCAAATTATTAAAAGTACCGGAATAGCACCAAAACATGAGTACAGAAATTAAAAATATAAAGTACAAAGCGGCAATGTGTACGAAAAATATATATTACCCACCATTACATATTAACAGCTGAAGTCAGTAACGAAGCAGTATTGCCTCTTTAAGTGTAAACTTTACTTTCTCCAGACTGTCGACGAAGATGTCAATCATGCAACCATATTCATTACATTATATTAAGAATAATATAATTTTGTTATCAATGCACAAACTTGGCAATGAACTACCTACATATGTCGACATTTTAAATCTATCTCTCTCAAAATTTAAAAAATCATTATATGATCATTTCTTTTCAAAATATTAAATTTTTATATAATGTCTCAAATTTTTATATATATATAGCTGGCTATTCAAATTTAATATTGCTATATTATCGGTGAGTAAAAATTTCTGAGATCACTACTTTACACTCTTTTGCATATATACTTTTTTTTTACATATATGTCTAACCTCATTATGTTTAAACTATGTATATATACTCTTTTACATTTATACCCTTTATTTTTCTTTTACATTTAATCGTTTGTTGTACCTGCTACTTTACACCTTTTTGCATATATACTTTTACATACATGTCTAACCTCATTATTTTTAAACTATGTATATATACTTTTTCATTTATACCCTTTATTTTCCTTTTACATTTAATCGTTTGTTGTATTTTAATTATGTATAAACCTGCTACTTTACACCTTTTTGCATATATACTTTTTTTACATACATGTCTAACCTCGTTATGTTTAAACTATGTATATATACTTTTTTACATTTATACCCTTTATTTTTCCTTTACATTTAATCGTTTGTTGTATTTTAATTATGTATAAACCTGTTGTAAAAGGCTATTAAGCCGTGTAATTAATTAATAATAATAAAAATAATAATAACAATAATAATAATAATAATAATAATAATAATAATAATAATATTAAGAATAAAACTAAATCGGCGGACCCAAAAGTAATACGTATTGACCTTAGAAAGATGTAGACTAGTGGGGTTTTATTATAGAAGCAATCAATTTTTAACAACAACAAGTGGACAAGTGGTTGCTTCATGGGTTTGTTAAAACTTATAAATGGATGGAATCCTAGATTCAAAACTTAATCCCGGTATCTCGGATAAATATAAGAATATGTAACATCGGAAAATGACGGGTAACGGGTTTTATGAAAAATATCGGTGCGTATAATCATTAGAGTATGATCATTAGAATTGGAGTATAGTCTCGATGACCCGGGAAGTACGGAAACGTAAGACGGAAATAAGGACTATGTTGCAGTATTATTAAGATATATAAATACTTACAATTGTCGAGCTAGAGTCTAATTCCGGTATCTCGAGGAATATAAATTCAAGGAAAAGAAAATAACGTCTAGTTTCGGTTTGATTAAGGTATATAAACCGTATAGTTGCCGAGGCTGGATACTAAGCCCCAGCTACGGAAACTTATAAGCGCGTAATGGCAGGATCAAAGGTTAGGTCGCGAACTATAGTTAATTAGGGGCCTGTGAATCGTATGCGCGTGCGAGGCAAGTGTTCGCAATCCTCAGGTATAAAGTGAGGTACATAAAGTGAAACTACGATGCACTGGAATGGATATAATCGGCGGCAGATGGGTAAGTCATGTCATCCTCTTTCCGTTTTGAGATTATAACGATATATAAAGGTGGCGCACGATTAAGAAGAATGGTCTCGGGTTCGATACCCCAGACAGAGACGGAAGAAGCGCCGACAGTGAAAGCTAACCCCTGTACCGTAAACTTTAAATATTATTTTATCCACAGGTGTTTGTTTGCATGTTGGATCCGTACTGACCATAATAGGGGCGAATTAATTCGCCAAATAACCCTTCTCTGCATGTGTGTGAACTTCCAGGGATCGCGCGGCCCGTGTGCTCGACGCCGAATTTAATTATTCATTTCTATTTATTTATTTAATTGATGATTCATTAATACATTAGGTGGTTATTTGTCTATTCATATGCCGCGTCCCAGTTATATATAGTCAGGCGGCGTTTCGATAGCATCATCATCGGCCCGTGTGCTCGACGCCGAACTTAATTATTCATCTCTATTTATTTATTTAATTGATGATTCATTAAATAATTAGGTATCTATTTGTCTATTAATATGCCGCGTCCCAGTTATATATAGTCAGGCGGCGTTTCGATAGCATCATCATCGGCCCGTGTGCTCGACGCCGAACTTAATTATTCATCTCTATTTATTTATTTAATTGATGAATCATTAAATAATTAGGTATTTATTTGTCTATTCATATGCCGCGTCCCAGTTATATATAGTCAGGCGGCGTTTCGATAGCATCATCATCATCACCATCACCAGCAGTGTCCCAGTTATATATTGTCAGGAGACGTTTCAATAGTACCATCATCATCATCTTCATTAGCGGTGTTCCAGTCATATATAGTCAGGAGGCGTTCCGATAGTATCATCACCATCATTATCAGTGTCCCAGTTGTATATCGTCAGGAGACGTTTCAATAGTATCATCATCATCATCTTCATTAGCGGTGTTCCAGTCACATATCGTCAGGAGGTGTTTCAATAGTATTATCATCATCATCTTCATTAGCGGTGTTCCAGTCGTATATAGTCAGGAGGCGTTCCGATAGTATCATCATCATCATTAGCAGTGTCCCAGTTGTATATCGTCAGGAGACGTCTCAATAGTATCATCATCATCATCTTCATTAGCGGTGTTCCAGTCACATATAGTCAGGAGGCGTTCCGATAGTATCATCACCATCATTAGCAGTGTCCCAGTTGTATATCGTCAGGAGACGTTTCAATAGTATCATCATCATCATCTTCATTAGCGGTGTTCCAGTCACATATAGTCAGGAGGCGTTCTGATAGTATCATCATCATCACTAGCGGTGTTCCAGATATATATCGTCGGGAGGCGTTGCGATAGTATCATCATCATCATCGTCATCACTAGCGGTGGTTCAGCTTTATATCGTCAGGAGGCGTTTCGATAGTATCATCAACATCATCATCATTAGCATTGTCCCAGTTATATATTGTCAGGAGACGTTTCAATAGCATCATCATCATCACCATCATTAGCAGCGTCCCAGTTGTATGTAGTCAGGAGGCGTTTCGATAGTATCATCATCAACATCATCGTTAGCAGCGTCCCAGTTGTAGATAGTCAGGAGGCGTTGCGATAGTATCTTCATCAACATCATCGTTAGCAGTGTCCCAGTTACATATAGTCAGGAGGTGTTTCAATAGTATCATCATCATCATCATCACTAGCAGTGTCCCCGTTATATATAGTCAGCGGGCGTTTCGATAGCATCATCATCATCATCATCATCATTAGCGGTGTTTCAGCTATATATCGTCAGGAGTCGTTACGATAGTATCATCACCATCATTAGCGGTGTTTCGGCTATATATAGTCAGGAGACGTTACGATAGTATCATCATCATCATCATCATCACTAGCGGTGGTTCAGCTATATATCGTCAGGAGGCGTTTCGATAGCATCATCAACGTCATCATTAGCGGTGTCCCAGTTGTATATCGTCAGGAAACGTTACGATAGTATCATCATCATCATCATCATCATTAGCGGCGGTTCAGCTAAATGTCATCAGGTGACGTTTCGATAGTGACATCATCATCTTCATCAGTGATGGCAGGGTTCCAGTTACACATCAGTCGGAGATAATTAGGCAGATCCCATCATCATCGATGGCAGGATTCTAGCTGTACACCATTTGGAGAAAATACACCGACATCCCTGGCCAGGGGCTAGGCATATCCCTACTGTCCAGATCCACCTTTCCATCTACTAATACGAGGGGTCATGGCCTCGTGAAACCACATGGCAACCAACCATTACAAGTATTTATTTATGTATTGTATATGTATGTATATGTATGTATATTATATTTTATTAGTATGTATCTATTCGTACGTAGTGTATGAGGGGGCTCTTCACGGGTGGCACAACACCCGTGCGGATGTCTTCCCTCGTCTGGAATGGATTGAACGTATTGATGCATACCAGATTATAATAAGTACTACCTGGGAGGGTGGTTGCAGTCACTGTAGTGTCGCGAATGGCCAATGGGCTGCAGTTGCTCACAGGCGAGGGTTGGGGAGCCTAGGAAACTCCCCTTCCCCACTCGCATATTTTTGACTTGACAGGTGGCCCGGGACCATCTTTACAGTAGCTTCAGTATATATACCGTAGTTTAACTTAGTTTAACCTGGAGGAGTTGGAATTCGGGGGGCAAACTGGCTCTGAGCCCGGACGCCAGACACTGACGCGAGGGATGGTGCGGTACTTTGCACAGAAGAGGCCCAACATGAAAAGGCGCATCCAGGCTCAGGTCAACGTATCCGGAACTCGTGTCGGGAGAAGGAAGATGGGATCAGTCACCGATGAGCCTTTGGGTATGGAGGGGCCGAATTTAAAGCAACCACATTTTCCGCGTACACATACATTTACACATACCTTCTACAAACCCCTTATCCATTAGAACCCAACGTACCACTAGAATGAGACATAGGGCCAGATACAGGTGACGGAACTTAGGCCGGCTAGTAAATAAACGTAACAATGTAATTGATATAAAGATAATGCAGAGTAAATATAAAAGATCGTAGGGAATAAGCACAGCGAGATAACGGCGGAAGATAAAATTATTAATCAGCGAGGGCGTCGAAGACGGAATCATCCATAGGAGCGGCTACGAAGGACTCGAGGGCTTTCAGGGGATCTATGTACTCTATATGTGCATGCGCATGTGATAACGGCACGTCACTAACCTTTCCAGTGGATGGCGGTCGATCCCATACAGGTAGGACAATGGGGGATCGAGCGGAGAGGGCATGGAAGCAGAGGATCGCGCACTCTGGAAGCGCAGCTACACCAGATGCAGTGGTTTCAGTCCGTAGGAATGATAGGTAAATAATATAGGGCCACGGAACATAGTATGTTTAGCAATTGCACCGTAGGGCTTAATTGACGTGCTAGGTAGTTTTGTTTGCGTTTTCCATGAACATTCACGAACTTCATACCCCAGTATTTAATTTAAGTTTAGCTTGCGTTAGGGTTACCACTAAACCAATTCATCCCCTATAGTTCGAAACAAAAAATTACACAACGTGAACTGGGGAGGTCTTGAATAAAGCGAGGGTGTTCGGAAATACTACGTTAAAACCCGTAGAGCCTTCACCCGACGTAGATAAATAGCTGTTTGCCTCTAACAAGGCGTAAACTCAGTTAGGAATAGGATCGAGCTGAAAGGCGAAGAAGAGGAGCCATCACAAGATCCGTCACTACTTTTAAATTTGTATGGAATCTATGAAACCTACATGTTTATTTATCTGTTGTTCGGGATTTGCCTACTTCTAGGCATTTGGTTCACGCAACGCAAATATGGCATTTGACATAGATCCCTCTTCCTTCTCTCCGCCTTCACACACATATCCCTACACTCGCCTTCAGCGCCCACTTGCTACACACCAGGCTGGCTGTAATTTCGGCAGAGATGTACAGCCACGCTGGTCATTCGCGAATACACACGCACATCAAATACAGCAACCCATCTGCCAAACCTTCTTTCCCTCGCCGCCACTTAATCAGTCGTAATCTATCTGTTGTCGAGAGAGTGTTGATCTATCATCGAGCATCGGTATTATTGTGTCGTAATACTTATCGAATTTATCTAAATAACCTTTCGCCAAGTGTTGTGCCAATTGTGCATAAAATATTTCCGATGCAAGATGTATAAAGTAAATCGCCAATTTATCGAGCATCGCAGTGAAATCGAAGGAAAAGGAGCAATCTCGTGGCGGTGAGTTTGGCTATCATCCCTGTTTCTTTCCCGATCATAAATTACAGTTCACATTCGTTTCGTGTCACCCCCTTCCACACATCCCTATTCCGTATTTTCCGAAGATTTGATCCGGGAGTATCTATAAAGGTAAATATAGGTACATACCATATGTACCTTTATATGTGATTTACTCGTGGAGGTGTAATACGTATGGATCTTGACATTTATTATCTTTGTTAACATCAACGAAGAATAAATATTTCCATAAAATAAAAACACTTATTAAAAGTCATAGTACCTACTTATATTATAAAAGATATAAAAGAGAGACAGAGAGACAGAGAGACAGAAAACCAAACTCATAAATCAGTGTACCAAGTATATATGGCAAATTAGGAGTAAAATTGTGTTTTTCTATTTACAATTGTCAATGTTCTATACGATACGCTTAATTTATTATTGCTTGCACGGCTTCTGTTAGTCAGACGCTTTGTGAGTCATGAGATATCAAAATACTACGACGAAAAATTCAGTAGAATCTTGTTCGCTTTGTATAATAAATGTAAATAAAAATATTATAGAACGTTTTCAAACCAGTATCCTTCATTAAAACGCAAATTTAGATGGGGTTACTTTCTTACCCCCTCCGACCCCCGATCCTATTTTAGATCTTCCGGTACCCGAAGGTTAAAGATTCCCCGGCTGTTTTAATTTCTCGAAGGGTAAAAAATCCCAAATGTCTCACTGCTGTATGCAGAGTTCGCATTTTGTTTTCAATTCCGCGCTCCGCCCCACGGCTCGACTGACAATACCAGCGCGAAATTCATCTCCGGATTATCCGTCTATTTTTTGAGCGCCGATCGCTCAGCTCGATGGAGACTTACCGGCATTATGTAATTTTGAAGCCAGTGATATTTTTTCACCTCAATAGGAGCACTCTCTTTCATGGCTTCGATCAATTTAAACCAAAAGCAACGTTGCATTGAATTCTCCGGATATTCTTTCTTAGTAATTTTTATGTTCCGGTTTTTTAAATTTCAAGAAAAAGTATGTAGTCCTGATACATTTATCATAATTGTTCCAAATATAATAATATCACATCATTTTATCGTGGTATTTTTTATTTATTTATTTATCTTACACGGCTAATCTTAAGCGCCATTGAGGTGTACTCACGAAAACGGCGCTATACATTTGTATTGCAATAGTGCTTAATAATATTTGATCCAAATATTATTAAGCACTATTCACTGAACGACCATCTCGTTTAATGACCGTTATCGTACGATAACAAATTTCTTTGTTATATCATGATAATCAGGAGAGAAACACTCGTTATTAAATGTGTCGCTTTTCTCTGGAATCTATGAAACCCATATCTTATTGGAAATATGTTTTAAAAACTATTGCTACCTCATTTTTTCTTTTATACACACGTATAAATAAATTTTTAACTTATAAATACGGATACTGCTGTATTTGCTACCAAATAGTAGACATTGCTGCTTTTGCTATTTAATAATTGGATATTTCTGTCTTTGCTATAATGTTTCAATCTAAAATCGATATCTCACTTTCGTATAAAGCGGCCATTTTGATGTACATCATTACATATATTACATCATGTTACGTGACATGTCCATGGGGATTGATTGGTTGAAGTATATATTGTTGCCTTTGATTTTCATAGTGATTTGGAAACATGATTTTGGAAGGGCTAGAGCTATATTTCCTTTAAAAACTCGGATTCAGTACATTTTAAATGAGTAATCTTCGGTTACTGCATTCATTTTTTTTTTCATTTTTTGGATATTGCAGCCTTTGCTTTTATACTCCTCGTGTGTTAACCGAATGGCTATAAAAGGAAACGTAGCTCTCTATGAAAAATATCAGCTGCGATGAAGAAGAGAGGCAGAAAAGTTGCCTCACCTTCGGTGCAGTGATGTAAGGAACGTTTCAGAGTGATCCAGTCCTCGCACCCGGTGTGCAACACCATCATGCTGGTGGGCTGCGGCATGTCCCTGGCCGGGCTGGTGGCGCTGGGGGCCGACGGGCGCTTCGTGTCCCCCGAGGGCTTCCCCGCCGTGTGCCAGGCGCGCGTGTGGCTGCTCTCGCTGGGCTTCACGCTCGCCTACGGGGCCATGTTCTCCAAGGTGTGGCGCGTGCACAGGTTCACCACCAAGGCCAAGGTGGACCCCAAGGTAACATATACCGTACTAAATCTAAATCGTTAATTCGTGAAAAACTATCGATTCTCAAATTGACAGCCCTTATCTCCTCTCTAAAGTAAGTCTTCAAATTCCATTATCAACGCATTCAAAAGATGTATTCTATTACGATAATGCGTGAACGAACTACACAGCATACACTCATTACTGCCTAAACTTCATAGACAGGCCAATGAGTAGACCTCTTTCCATCTAAGAAAGACAATCGAATTAGAATGTGCAAGCCGTGCGTACGACGAACATTTCGTTTGTTATTCGTAATGAAACAATGTACCTCATAAGCATGGCTTGCACATATACTCCAAGTGTCTTTCTCAAATGGAAAGAGGTCTGTAGTAAGTTTGTAGATGTATGTATTTATTTTAATTTGTGATTGTTATTTTGATTGCTTTCTTCAAGGATGTCTCTTTGTTTTTTTTATTAATTTTTCAATGGTGCTATGCACAGTACACGTACACAAATAAACAAATTAAAGTTACATACCCTAAATATGAGCCTTGTGTAACACCAGTTGTTCCTTTTTTATTGCTACTAATGTTAGCTAGGATCTTTTATCTGAAGCCTCTTGACAAAACTTCGTCGCTTTACTCTATCCATAGATGTATATATCTTCTCATCATAATGCATATCTTGTCAAGCAAATAGGGAAGACGATCAACTTATTTATTCAAGATAAATAAACATTTTTACCCAAAATCTAATTAATCAAAAGGAAAAGTTCGATACATTGTAGATGTCTCACAGAGAAGAAATATTTTTATTTGGCAAAGTAGGTAAGTCGGTGACTTAAGAGATCCCTTCACATAATATAAGGTTCACTGATTCCATCTGGATTGCTATACCAATATTCGCATGTAAATATAACTTCTTCTCGTGAGAAAAACATAATATGTCTACTGTAGCAACTTAAACAGTTAACAACAATATGATATAATGAGTGGACAAGAGATGTGGCCGCAAGAATTAGTTGGCTCTGTGTTAATCCTAATTAACACTGCGATTTCAGAAAAAGGTGGAGCCGTGGAAGCTGTACACGATGGTGTCGGGGCTGCTGCTGGTGGACGCCGTGATCCTGCTGAGCTGGCAGCTGCGGGACCCGCTGCGCAGGCGCGTGGAGCAGTTTCCGCTGGAGGACCCGCCCTCCGCGCTGGACGACAGCAAGATCCGCCCCGAGCTGGAGCACTGCGAGAGCGAGCACAACACCATCTGGCTGGGTGAGTGAGTCGTGCGCGACACGTTCTATTCATCCCGTGGACCACTTTGTTCAAACAACATACTCTGAGGTCTTTTGTGATCTCTGGTTAATTGAATAGGTGCATATCTCCTAATCTGGTCTGGGTACCTGCAGAGGAAGTTACAGCTACACCAGTAATGACAAGAAAACAGTGACCCATGAAAAATCTGCCTGAAAACAAGCGAAGGAGCTTGAATTTGATAAAAAGAGGAAATTTTGAATTTACTTGAGTTGGAGAGGAGAAAAACGGTATGTGTGGTGAAGGTGTATCTTGTGTAGTGTGAGTGGACGAGCGGAAAGGAGGCGATGTTTGAGGGAGGAAGTGAAAGTAATTATGAGGGGGAGTATTTTTTAATGCTATCGTGTGGCAGAGTTAGACTTTTGCGAGGACCATTTTCGGTCTTTCTTTTATTGTGGAGTTTGCTTTAGCATTGTATTTTGCTAATACGTTTTTTGACGGATTCAGGTGCTTCGGGATCCCGGCATAAAAACGTTCGGACAAGTATCGAATGAATTTTTGTGGGGATTTGTACTTCTTTGTGCTAATGAAGTAAGCGCCAGTGTAAAGTTATTACGTGCGTTATAAATTGGCATTTTGATTAACATTTTTCGTGAACAATCGCGGATTCGCCTTTTTGTATTTATCGCTCCTACATTTTTGTGTTTCCCGGAAGTAGGTAATAATTCATACAGGACCAACCTGCCGATGGTTATGCCTGTTAGAAGTGCTACGCCGAACAATATTGATTTGTTCCATATCTCTGGAAGGGTTTTCCGAAGCAGGGTTTTTCAATACTTTTTCTACAATTTTGATATGAATCAATTTATATATAAATATAGGTATGTTAATAGAAAATTTATGAATTAAATGTAGATATGTTTATAATGTAAATGTTATACACACAAAAATACATTGAATTGAATCCCGTGAACTTTTAAAAGAGTGCCTTGAATTTGTTGAGTATGTCCGTAGGAAAACAATTTATATTGTCCTGGACACTTTTGTCTGTACCTTCTTAACAATGTAGAGGGAGAACTATATATGAACCACGAGAAGTCCACCCTGGGACGTGCGCCTGAAATATGAACATACAATTTTCAGGTGTAATGTACGGGTACAAGGGCCTGGTGCTGGTGTTCGGGCTGTTCCTGGCCTACGAAACTCGCTCGGTGAAGCTGCGGCAGATCAACGACAGCCGCTACGTGGGCATGTCCATCTACAACGTGGTGGTGCTGTGCCTCATCACGGCGCCCGTGTCGCTGGTGGTGGCCAGCCAGCAGGACGCCAGCTTCGCCTTCGTTTCTCTCGCTGTCGTCTTCTGCTGCTTCCTGAGCATGGCCCTCATCTTCGTGCCTAAGGTAAACATCCCATTTCTCACCTCTAAATTGATAATTCTACGAATAATTCTTGTAATAACGAATAGGGATGATTGAGAGGTCGTGGAATGAAAGGAGCGTTTGTTGTTTGATATTTATTTCTCGCCGGAGCTAAGCTCCAGAAGCGAATGAAGATGTACAAGCCAGCAAGTAAAAAATATATATATATGTATATGTAATGGATCTGCGGAACGTATATCGCAACGCGCGAAAGGGACAGAGAGTGACAGAGAGGGTAAATAGATATAGGGGCGAGCAGCGCTAGTGAAAGTTCTTTTTTGCATTATATATTATTATATCGAGACCGATCGCTATTGTTCATTGTTATTACCGTATCTCTGTAAAACGTATTGTTACCGCCAGTAAATAACGAGTCTACAACAAAATCTTTTATTGGGAGAAACCCAGCACAACGAAGAACAAGACAAGAATATCACAGTATATATATATTTTTTATTTATTCAAATTGAAGCTAACAATGCATGAAAAGATGTTTTACAGTTTTACAGAGAAAAAATAAAAATCTGAAAAAGTTCTCCTCTATACATCTGTTATTAGCTTACAATTATATCCATAAAGTTACTCAAATATCGTAGCGTGCGTGTGTTTATGTGTATGTGTTCTTGTGCATTGACTTTAACCTTCGAATGCCGGATGATCGAAAATAGGATCGGGGGCCGGAATGGGGTAACAAAGTGACCCCAGTCAAATATGCGTTTCAATGGAAGTATAATAGTTTAAAAATGTTCTCTAATATTTAATTACATTTCTTGTACAATACAAACAAAATACTACTAAATTTGTCGGCATTTTATAGGAAACTATAACATGTTGATGTCTCATAACTCATATAGCATCTGACTGACAGAAACTTTCCAAACAGAATGAAGGAACCGCATCGTATAGAGTATTGGCGATTTTCTATGAAAACACATAATTTTTTCTACTTTTGACTATCTTCATTTTCTTTTGGTATTGTATTCTATGGGATATTTACGAGGATTACAAAAAAATAACATCTCAATGTCATCTATAATTATTAAATAGTTTTAAAAATAAGAATTTTGGAGTTGAGTTGTGCCCCGTTTCAGAACGGAAATGTTCAGCCTATGAATTTATTATTATATTTTTAGTTTCTGATTGAGAACATATTTTAGTCTTGAATTAGTCTATGCCAAGGGAATTCTTATGTTGCACGAATAGGTTTGTGATTCTACTGATAACTGATTTCTTTGCGGCCTTAGTTTTATATTTTTTGGGTCGGAAAAGGGTTGTGTGTCTGAAACGACGAATGGCATATTAAAATCAAAATCGGGACAATCCACATTTTTATTTAAATTATAAAGAATGGAACAAAGAAACAGTTAGCGCGCCAGATGTTATGGCAGAGACCGGAATAAAGATGTCGCTGTAGTGTCTCCCTAACACGATTTTCTTTGCTCCCGTTTGTTTACTTTACAGGCTACACTAGCACTGCTATAGGTCGACCACAATCAAAATACCATTCCCTAGCTTTGTCTGGTAAGAAGAAAGCGGGGAAAGTTGCCTGGCAAGCCCGTTTTACAAGCCTCAATATGATATTCCAAATAAATGTTTAAAAAGGTTACTTACTTACTAGAAAAACTTATTTTCTGTCCATTTTTGCATCGTAACAACACATATTTTTTGCGCACATCCTTTTGAATGCGGTCTAGCTATAGCAGGTACACGGTGCAGAGTCGGACAGGTAGCGCCATAATTAAATTCAAGAGTATACAATGTAGTGATGACTCTCATTAACCTGTTAATCGACTATCACGGAATGTTTAGTCATTCTAAGAAAACTAATGTACCGGGTATGACGAAATATTCCATCAAGACCTTTCGAAAACTACCCTTTAACGGAGTCACAATATATGGCTCATTTTATATTGCTTATTTTATTGTTATATATAAAATATATCTAGGCATCGAGTTGCATGGACTCACCGCGTGTTTTCATTGCAATTCACTTCAAATTTTGCTATTCCATTATATATATTTTTTAACTGTATTACTATGTGCCTACCTATATATTATTTTTCAGTACCAGAGTGGGTGATTATTTATATTTTTAATAATGGTACCAATCAAAATAAACTGCTTTTTATTATTCCGTTATTAAATAGTGTATACTATGAGCGTGACGACATATTTCGTCAACGCGATGGTTGCTATGGTCGTGACGACATATTTTGTCCCCGCGATTAAGAATGTTCTTAGGTTTTCACGGCCACTCAGAATCTTCAAGTTTGTGTTTTCTGGGGTATTATGCCGTGTTGTTACGACCTTTCGGGCCGACGTTTCCGATCTCATCGCAGGGTCCATCATCAGAGCTGATGTGTTGTCTTGAATGTTGGTGTTATGGTTAAGTATCGGCTTGCAATACCGTGCCGAAGTCATGATGTGTTGTATTGTGTTGTGTGTATGATTGATCTGTTGTCTGATCACTATCTCTGCGGAGTCTGCGACGAGAATGACTTTGAAGCGCCGGATACCAAGATGTTTTTAATTTGAAAAAAATTCAACGGCATAATACCCCAGAAAACGCAAACTTGAAGATTGTCACCGCGATGATTGCTATGGGCGTGACGACATAATCCGTACGCTTATAGAAATAATTACTGGCAAATAGCGACTTTTTGACATAAACAAAACTAAATTCCTCGGTTAAGGGGTTAACCAGGGTATATTGCAGCAAGTTTTGAGACATGAGGTGTTGTCGCTATGATAATGACTTGTGTGCGTGTGGTGGCTCCAGGTGATCGAGGTGATCCGGCACCCGAAGGACCGCGCGGAGTCCAAGTACAACCCGGACGCGGGCCAGTCCAGGGAAGACGAGGAGAGGTACCACAAGCTGCTCGCGGAGAATGATCAGCTTCAGCAGCTCATCACTGCTGTAAGTATCTACACTTTGCAGTTTGGGCCTAGTCTGTGGGCTGAACAGGTTCAGCCAAAAGAGGTATCACTGTAGGTTCAGCGGGAGGTATTATTGAGAAGGTTTAGATGTTAACATAGGAAAAATTACTTCATATATAGATATTTTGATGCGTAGAAAATATTATTCTTCCTTATTTTTCCATTCTTCCCTGCTGTTGGCTAATTGTAGTCATTTCTTTCCCCCCACAGCGACAATATCATCGGCCCATCTCTTTTGAGGTCTTCCGATGCCTCTTTTATTTTCCCAAGGTCTCCATTTCAGAACTCTGGGAGGCCATCTTGTAGTATCATGTCCCATTGCCATTTTAGCTTCGCTACACGATCCGTGATATCCACCACTCTAGTTCTGCGCCTAATTTCATCGTTTCTAATTCTATCTCTTAGGCTTATTCCAAGCATGGATCTCTCCATGGATCGTTGCGTGCATTTGAGCTTTTCTACACTTTTTTTTGTAAGGGCCATAGTCTCCAATCCATACGTCATCACTGGCAGTATGCATGATTCAAAGGCTTTTCTTTTTAGGCTAATTGGGATCTCTTTGTTTTCGAAGATATGTTTGAGTTTGCCAAAAGCAGCCCAGCTCATTCCTATTCGTCTTGTAAATATTATTATATGTATACATATTATTTTGAGAGGATGTTTGTGTGTAGGTATTATTAGAAGCAGTGTCAAAAGATCTTCGGACCGGACTGGCAGACGTTACAACAATCAGCTCTATACTGTGTTTTAGGAGCTAAACGTCACAAAATTTATAAAACTGGGAAACTTCGGTGACTGGGTCATGTGGAGAGAATGTCCGAGCATGTGAAGCACCAAAGTTCCTGATGAACTCAAGGCCAATAGGGCGAAGCAGCTTGGGAAGGCCAAATATAAGAGGGAGTGACAACGTCCTCGATTACATTTTTGCCTTGGAACTTCGGAACTGGAGAGAGCTGGCACCAAACCGAGATGAGTGGAGGAAGACTCTTGAGGAGACCAAGACTCACCAGGGGTTGTAGTGCCAAGAGTGATGATGATTATCAAAAGCGTATTCATTTTAAACTATCCGCTCTGGCTTAGTTACAAGATCGGTTACAGAAACGTTTATTTAATTATTTTTTTGTTGAACAGTGGCGCTTTTGCTTCTAGTCTCGAATGTTGTCTATATAAACTTTTTCGTTGAGATTTGGAGTTCTTAAGACCTGATAAGATGATAAACAACTGAAAAATGTGTTCCAATGCAAATAATTAATTATTTATATGATACATACACGTATTACATTAATATTTATGGTGAGCACCTGGTGAAGGAAAATCCCTCGTCAGTGTCCATCGAACAGGCAGAGTTTTTTTTAACAAGAATTTAAATTTTTTAGAAATTATTATTTTTAGAAAATTTCAAAGAAATTATTTTTCCCAAGATTATCTTTTCCAAAAATTTTTTTTTGTGAATTTTTCCCAAAATTTTTTTTTCTCGAATTTTCTTTAAATATAAAGCCATGTATTGACTAGGGGGCAACTTGTCCCTGAACATCACGCGCGGCATTGAGTCTACCTGACTTTGCAACGTCGCGCACTGTTCCGCGACGTCGCGCACAACATAGCGGGGCATTTGCCGCGGCAACGTTGCCATGAGCACGGTACCCGAGTGAGCGCACCGCGACATCGCGCCGCGCGTCAACGCATGCGCTGTAACTATATACCCACTCAACATGACATTAGTGTGGGGAAACGAGATTGTTAACCAACTGATCGAGCTCTAATTGAGCTGTAATTGCAAGTCTGATGTGAGGGCCAACAGCGTTCCGTAATATTGTGTCTTGCTTGTCTATTATTATTATTATTATTTGTAATAAATTTTCAAAATCAGTTGTTGCCATTCGAGTGAAATTGATAAAAGATCCGTCAGATATTCGAAGATCGCATAGAATATCCATCCTTCTTTCTCTTTGCAGTAAATAATTTCGCACCCACCACCTTTTTCTCCTCTTACGTTTCGATAAACTCGTTAGAATAAATAGATGAGCAGCACTAATCATCACAACCTCATCGGGCGACATTTCCGCGACAAGTGATATGTGAGTTCCGGTGTGTGTCAAATGACCGCGTCATTGTCCCCGAAACATGAGCGTTGTCGCGACATGCCGCGTGGAATGTTGCGCTATTTGTCCCCTAGTGAATACATGGCTAAATAAATACATACTTATTAATAGGGAATTGAAAAACTTAGGAATTACAAAATGCTTAGCTTGTCATATTAGTGCTTAATGTGAAAATTAATTAAGCTTTCAAAAATATGAAATAAAATATTGTCCGTACCTTGCAGAAGGAGGAGAAGATAAGAACCCTGAAGCAGAAGATAGCGGAGAAGGAGACAGGTCGGACTGCGGCCGCCACCACCACCCTGCCTGCGCAGCACGCCATCACACAAGGTAACGTCCACCTCGCCATCACGGCCGACCACCCCACCCTCACGTCTGACTACGCCACCATGACGTCAGACTACGCCACCATGACGTCAGAGTTCGCGTCTGAGCTCGATTCCACGTTCGGGGTGGCCCGCACACGCTCCAGTCGCTGCAGCCAATCCGACGCCGAGTTGTCGGAGAGTTATCTGTAGCGGGGGGGTAGGGGGGCGCCCCCCCTGCCAGACTTGCCGGAGGACTAGGCCAGAGAGAAGTTCTCTCGCGGCACGCGACACAGTGTCACCCCTAAACCGCAAGCGATGCTTTAGCGGAAATACATTATTACCTCTTAAGCGAAGATGCTTTTGTCCATCAACAATATTATATATTAAGCATTACAAGCGCATGATTCTGTGCCAGAATGGTCACAATATTAGATTTAATTTTAACAGTACATAATGTTACTAAACCTTATATTCAATTAAGAAATTTCACATCCTGTCTTGAACACCCTCTGTGTTACCTCTGAAATGCTCTCCAGTATTCACACAGTGTTACAATTCTAATAGACATGGTGAGAGATAAGTGAACACACGTTGAGATGGACTGTTGAGCTAACAGTGAGAGTTGAGAATCATAAAATACACACAACTAGGCAGCTAACTAATTTTGAAAGGATAGAAAACAGAAGGAATTGAATTACTTGCATTATATTGTTTTAACTGCTATGGAGAAGATTCAAATTCATCCAACGGATGAAGGGAACATCAGCATTAAGAATGTGAGCTTACTTAAGCTGGGAGTTGTCTCGAGTCAAAAATCTCATCCATGAACACCAGTTGTAAATTGAAACATTTAAACAATGACAAATTAATATTTATGTTGACTATTTGGAGTGCAATCTGTCAACAGCAGGTATTCCTCAAGGCACAGTAACGAAGTTGCTGTCAATGAAATTATAAAGTTAACACAGCTTCCGTAAATATTATAAAAACTAAATTTAATAATCATTAGACACCTGATTTACATAGTGAATTAAAATTTCAATAAATTTATTGTGAAAAATAAAATAAATCAAACTTAAAAACTATATAATACTTACTAGCGAGGCCTCACGGCCGACGTAATAGTAAATAATTGTTTAAAATAACGTCTCGAAAATAATTTAAATAAATGTTATTATAAATAAAATGTATACATAAAAAGACTAAATTTTTGATCCTCTAGGTACACGTATACATTTTCCTTAAACATTTACACAACACATTTTCTAATCTGGTGACCTGTTGGCATATACAGTCTTGGTCAAAGTAATGTTATTGTACTTTTGTGTTATTTATAATATGCACCTTTGTCTTGACCTATTGTCATCTATTGACCATCCCTCGACATCTCTGATTCCTTCTCTCCTCTCCACTTCTCTCCAGTTTTGATTCCGTAAGACAGGTCTCGTATATCTTTGAGGACATTGCCGCTTCACCTTAGCTCTGAGATCCTGCGTTCTGTTGATCTGTGATCTGGTGCTAACCAATGACTCTTCAGCCACCTTTTCCACAGTTTTAACCTTTCCCATAGAGTGCTTAAATTGAAACATGCGTTCCGGTGCTGTAAACTCACCGACTTTTTTCGATTTTTGAGTCCGATAAATACGATTATTTTTACATACCAACATTAATCATTAAAAAAATAATTAATTAATATATAAGCAAAAATATGTATGTATTATTGTGTTAAGGTTTTAAAAATGAGAAAAAATATTGGACCTCACAAACCTCAGTATAAATATTGATGGCCAGCTGCGCCCATTATTATACAGAGAAGTACAAAATATATGAACTTAGTATTTAGTATATTTACAGAGATATTCACATAATTAGAAGGAATGATAACTCATTTTAAAGCACGGAAGAGGAAAGGTTAATAACTTGTGACACTTGAGTAATTATTTTGGAGTCCATTAAAACTGACCCAAATATATGCCTCAATTTTTTTTTTCTAAAATGATATATGTGCATGTGGGCTATTTTTAAAGTACAAATCTTTTCCGTAAGTTTACAATCTAACTAGGCACTTTTGACATTACCAAGAATGGTATTTTATTAGCCATGTCTGTCATCTATGAGATTCAATTGGGGTTTTATTTTTTAAACTCAAAACACGGTGCAAAAAATGCAGCAGCTCGGGTAGAAGCTACTGGACCGTTTTCCATACAGATTGGACCTAGCGCCATTGAATTTTCATATTTTCCAAAAAGAAATTGACTAATGACATTTTGTGGATTGTCATTTCGTGGATATCAGGTATGATTCAAGGAACAGCTGGCAAACTTTTACAAGGAGGGAACAAAACATTTGGATATCAAAGGGGATTATGTATATTAAAAAGTACATAGTATGTTCATTATAATAAGCAACTTTTTGATTTAATAGCTATGAGTCTAAATAAAAATTATTCTTACTTTAAAAATAGCCATTGTAACATTACTTGACATACATATCAGAGTGACTGATTAATGAGTTATTTATTTACTTCATCATTAAATACATTAGATGTCTCTGATATCTTTGAGGCCAAATCTTAACTTTTATGGTTTGGGTTTTGGTTCTGGGGTATTATGGTATTTTACTACCTTCCTGGCCGATGTTTCGGATCCCATTGCAAGGTCCATCATCAGGGCTGATGTGTTGTTGTGAGTGTTGGTGTTGTGGTTAAGTATTGGCTTGCAATACCATGTCGAAAGCAGAGCAGCTGTCCTGCATTGTACCCTAGAAGACACAAACCAGAAGATTCTGAGTGGCCGTATTCTTAGAATATTCTTAAAACTTCACTGTTCAAAATTTTTCCTATGTGGTCTCCTCTTTTGTAAATTCTATACGGGACTACCTAGAATGCTCTATTCAGAAATATTTTAACAATTGAAACAATACTTTAAGCTGTCAAAATACTTCACAGTGAATAACACAATATCTCAAACACAACACTTTAAAACACTGGAAACAGTGTTCCTAAACTTTCAAATCAAATATCAAAGCGTTATAATTTTGAGCATCTGAAACTGTCTGTGTGTATTTACATTTGACCGCTATATATAGATATGTATACTGACAAAATGATCATAATGGACATAATTTACTAAAAGCAGATGCAATAATTAATTAATTTCATTAGTCTATTTGCGGTCTGGACAAAATACAGAAAATCTACTGCCGTTATGTTAGGTTGATAGTAATATATAAAATACAAAAATTAATTCTAACTATAATTTACATATAAATAAATGCACAAATTAACATTAATAATAATTGTAATTAATAAAAATCTTAAGTCGAACAAATAATGTTGTTAATTAAATAAGTGCTCGTCAAACACGATGATTCAAGAGAGAGTAAAAATGTCATCTTCTTCTTTGTCATCATAAATACACATTAATTTTGATGGAAATCTTCAAAATTATTATTTAATTAAATGGCAAGTGTGCAAATTTAACACACGCATCTATATCACGCACATCTAAAAATAGGATAGTTTTACTTTCTTTTGATGATTTTAAAAACTGAGAAAAATTGGAAAAAAATATGTATCTCGAGTAATAAATCTTGTACTGGCAGAAAACTAAGTAAAGTTGCGTTGCGATTGGCTCCTTCGCGATGTCAATGTTGTATATTATGTGTACAGTATATATTAAATGTATGTGCGTCTTTTCCGATTCCAAAACAAACAAAAAAATTGACAGCTAATTAAATGCGAGAATTTTTCTTATCAGTTTGCAATGCTGAAGGTATTTATTTCCCAGCTAGGTAGGGCCCCAGAATGTGAGTCTGTGTCCCCCACAGCCTTAGCCCACTGTGTCATGACTGGTTTATGAAATTGGGCCCATATTAGTGTCATATGAGTGTAAAATACCATTCTATATACTGTGTTTTGTACAATTTAGTATACAGTTCTGTATCGTTTATACTTAAACACTCAAATTATTTAAATCATGTGTCTTTGGTAGTGCCGGCCAGGCCGGGTCAAATCATACTTTTATTTCATATATAATTTATGCAACAACTTTTAAAGATTTAAAAGGTCATGTTAATGTAACAAAAAATTAGACATCCTAACATTTTAAATCAAAACCAAACGAATGAAGCAGCTTTTTTGTTTCTAATGAAAACGTGTTTTATACTACTTCTTATTACAATGTCACTTAACTGTAATATTAACAGGTGAACTATCCTACAACAATGCCTTTAAATGTAGCCAATTTGATCTCTTATGTAAGACACAGGTTCTCGATTTTTATTAAACAAGTCCTCTTAATTCTTTGGTCCTTGTGAAAATGAAGCAGTTTTACACAATCTGGAATTAATCAGAGTTATACAACTGAAAGCGTTCAGTGTTCGGAACATTTTATTTAGAAAATCATCACTATTTTAAGTGATAATTTTTAAATGTAAATTAAATAACCTATACATTAAAAAAGAATGTAGCAAACTAAAACTTAGCGAAGCTAAAAATTAATCTAGTAGAATCCTGGATCCAAATCTAATCAAAATGTAACCCAAAGACTTCACCACATTAATCAATAATCCTTCTACGTACGTTTAGCTAGAAAATTTAAGAGTTACCTCAAAATCACATTTCTTCACAAATTTCCAAAAGTAGCACGGTATCCAAAAGGAGTACATGTCTTCCTTTGACTTTAAAATTTATTCTTTTTTTTATTTATACTTCTTCACAAATTCAACTCAGATCACCTGCTGTAGTTCTCGAACAAAAGAAACATTTTTGCTTGTGATGTAAAATTATATAACAAATTTTGCAATTAAATTTTGCAATGTAAAACTATACATATAACAAATCTTCCAGCCTGATAAATGGGTCGTACCAGAACTATACTATGAGATTATTAACAAAGCATATATGCTTAACAGCTTAGTGCATTCGGTCTAGAAAGTTTTTTATGATTCGTCTAAACAATACCTTGATGCTCATTCACTGTTAAGAAGCATTTTCTAAAACTCCTTGCGTTTCTCCATCTCAGCTCTAATTTATCTGAATAAGAGGAGAAAGTCGTTGTGCAAAATGCAGTAGGTATATATTAGACAGTTCATACGAAAATACATCAATTACAATAATTCTCGATTTAATTACAATAAGAATAAATAATTAAATGATAATAAAAACGATTTCAAAACATGTTGATATTTGTACATTTTATTCTGTTTCTATCAGTCAAAATTGTAATTGATTATGAAGAAAGTATAATAATATATATAATGAATGTGACAATCGGTGTTTTAAGTATAGTTTTTATGTATTATAGATAGGTAATAACACTTCCCAATTTCGACAACCTCTCCAGTATGCCTATAAAAGAATCTCTTACACCTAGATTATGATAGTACGTGTATAACTATGTTTAAAAGTCTAGAGAATTACCCCTTTAATAATGCACCACATTTAAAGTAAACATCATCGTAAAGTAAACATAAAAAAAAATATTATGATAGATACATCTTCCCTTTTAACTAAATGTACAATGATCCGGGCTAACTGCATGGTTAGTCTACTTTTACCCCTCCAAATATACCTCTAAACACACCTTAACAATATTCTAAACATACCCTTATTAACTAGGAAAGATAGATTTTAATAAAAATAAAAGTATATAAATATTACTTCAATCATAAATAATAATTTTAACAACTTATAAAATTAACATAATATTTGTCTTTACACTCCCTCAAATAAAGTATTGGATAAATTTTATTTTTTGTTTAAATTTATTAAATTAATACATACCAAGCCTACAGGATAAAAATAAAATGAATAATTATTCTTAATAATATTAACTATACATTTTCAATATTTATGTCAAGTTGGTATTATAATACGTTGTCATAACGACATTAAAGCCATGTATTCACTAGGGGACAAATTGTCCCTCAACAGCACGCGCGGCATAGAGTCTACGTGACGTTGCAACGTCGTGCACTGTTCCGCAACCTCGCGCACAACATAGCGCGGCATTTCTACGTGCCGTGGCAACGTTGCCATGCGCACGGTATCCGAGCGTACTCACTGCAACATTCCGCGGAGCGTCAGTACCACGTGGTATGTTTACAAGTGAATACGCATGCGCTGTATCTGTCAAGATGACAATGCGGGGAAACGAAATCGTTCTCGAACTCATCGAGGTATATCGATCGAAGATCGCATAGAATGTCCGTCCTTCTTTCTCTTTGCAGTAAATAATTTCGCATTCTCCTCTTTTTTCTCCTCTTACTTTTCGATAAACTCATTAACATAAACAGATACGCGGTTATCATCATAACCTCATAGGGCGATATATTTCCGCGACGTCTGGAAAACAATAATTATTTGCAAAAAGGACCTTGTTTTTATAATATTCAATTTACTACAGTAAAACCTCGTTAATTTGAAATTGCGACCCAAAAAAACATTTCGAATTGCGCGGAACCCCGTTTTCGCCAAATGAGATACCGCGGCTGTCAAAATAACCTCATCGGATGACATTTCCGCGACAAGATATGCGAGTCCCGGT
>JADDOH010005017.1:0-225434 GCA_016648135.1 Agrypnia vestita
TTTATCTATTGTATTTATTTAGTTTGTTTATTTTATCTTATAATCTTATTTATCTGGTATATTGGTTTAATTATCTTTATTTTAATTTATTATAAATTTGTTAAAGGTTTCTAATTATTACTGTTTGCTTAGGTACGAATCATTGTTTATATATGTATTGTTCATTTATTTTATATTGTTCATTCTTCAATATTTTTTATTTCCATTACTTTTTTTTAAATTATTAACTTTACAACATGTTTTATGTTAGGTATATAAAAATCCTTGTAACTTTCTTTTACTGTAAAAGCCTACCAGGGCGTTGATTAATAAATAAATAAAAGTAATTCATTAAATATGGCCTCAATCAGCCTTTCCCTTTGAAGGCTCTATTTTCATGCTACAAGTTTTCTCTTGTGTATGGATTCAGAGATTTCGCATATTCGATAATATTGCATCAAGCAATATTCTAGGGTAGACAAGTAATGACGATGGTATATTTTTCCTTATTATCTTAAGGGAAACGCTTTCCTTACTCATTTATTACAGCAAACACATCAACATCAAAAAGAGAAATTTCTTAGCAAGTAGTAAGAAAGACTTACATCTTCGCATAATATAATCTGGGTTATTAAAATTTACAAAATACAGCACAAAAATTAACGTAGTAAAAAAACTATATTTTTCATTTGAACGCACCAACGATTTTTATCATAGAAATGTGTAACTTATTATAAGTAAGGTTATATTTGAAGATCCATTCGCATGCATAAAAAAGATAAATCAGATTTCCGTTACATTCTAATGGAAATGATAGATTGTCGTGACAATCGATTTTGCATGGCCACGCAAAAGCTATTTACAAAATCTCTTTATAATAATTTCGTACATAATCATGGAGTGACATGCCAAAATGCCGTTTGTTTGAATTTGTGGTGTCTATGGAAACCAGCAAAATAATGTTTCATGGTTTACCATGTACCTACGTTTGATACTGCCACGGCATGAATGTTTTTTTTTTTTTTTTTTTTTTTTATTTTTTTTTTAAATGTCCATGGACATTTACTGTATCAGCTGATTAGCGGCATTTATTGCTTTAAAAAGGTTGAATATACGTGATAGCATGTTCCTACAACGAGCCACTAAAATTCACACCACAAAACTGCGTTCAAAAATTTACCATACGTCATCAAGATTATACTTACTTATTATGTTAATGTTATTTTAGCTTTCAAAAATATACATAATAATAAATACAGCAAAAGTCTTTGTTTTAAACTCAGGTTTTACATACATACAACGTATTAAAACTTTTAAGGGCTGCGCTTGACAGATTATGTTGTAAGTTATAACGGAAACGATTTTTAAGTTTTGTTTGAGAGAGAATCTCTCGAATATACAAGATGAGCAAAAGTGATGTGCTTTTTCATGTCTTAAATAAATTGCTATTACGAAACTGTTTATACATTATCGAGTTGTAAATAAATACACAAATGTACATATATACGAATATGTATATCTTGTGTATTAAAAACTCATTTAAATCGACATATAAAAATATTTTAGTCCAATGTTTGGCTATAGTCCGAGTAAGGCTGACGCCTGTCAGCTGAGAGATCGAAAGATTGATTTTCGACCTATTATATTTTTCTTGGCAAGAGTACTTAAATCACAAATTTCTATACAAAAACGCAAACGCGCGAACGATTATACACACGAAACTTTTTAAAAATATTTTGAAATATACCTACTAATTTTTGGTGTACGTCGACTCAATTTATTTGTGGCATGCAAATAAAAAACGTCTTTTCAAATCTGTTCAGAAGATTTTTGCAAGTTTTTTATTACGAATGAATAAACAAATAATATTTCAATTATCTTACGTGATTTTTCATGGGTGTACCGCTAGTCGTAATATTATATAAAAGTTTTCATTTAATTTTTCGTTTTACGTTGTTTTATTGACTGGTTATAAAACGCATTCATTTATTAGAATTGTAAATTTGTACAATTTTTCGCTCCATTTCTTTAGTAGTAATCCCCAAATAACAAGGAAGCCATATTAAGATTTATATGTTTGGACTGTAGACTTCACCCCCACCCTCTCGTCTGACTTTACCTCCACATTATTGTATTTTTATTATTAATTCTTACGGTTTTACAAAAGTCACGCGAATTTCATATTTATTCCCGTTTTCGGTAAATTTAGTGGTTATGATATTTAATATTTTTAGCAACGGGTGGAAACACTCTGAATGCAGTTAACACCGATAGGAATTCGTTATGCAAAGGAATACTGGCAACATATATAATGTAAATCTGATGCCAACACTAGCATACGGATGTGAATTATGACAAAAGAATAATAGAAGTAGACTTAATATGTACAATGGAAATTTGAAAGCAATGTGGGTGTGTGGAAAATCTATAGGGACTTCGTAGTAAAGTCAACAGAATACATAAGGGTTGCTAAGATGGTTGAACAAGTGAAGGCAAGGAGGTACTAATGAAAAGAAGTTACATGGAACATTTTTTAAATAACAGGAACAGGAAGCGTAGGTACTCGAAAGACCTGATACAGTCAGGTAAAGAAGATATTAGAGGATGGCTCTCTATAAGTAATACATAAGAATGAGAAGTATTACATTATTTGTGTAGATTTTATAATCAGTGATGAGGAGTTAATATTATTGACGAATTCAAAAAAATATTATAATTGTGTTCTATAACGCCACTCTGGGACAGGCGTAGCCTAGTAGAGTGGCATAATCCACAAATCTAACAAAAAAAAAATGTGAAATCTTATCTTATATTTTTATTGTTAAATTATTATTAAGTACCTATATAATGTTAACAAGGATTTTTTGAAATAAATAAAAAATAAACTTTTATTTGTATTATTTATTATCATAAAATTATCAGTTTGCTAGTATTTTTACAGATTGACATTTTTCGTTGTTAAAAGTGTAATGTTTTTGATGCTATAGATATGGTTTCATTAATTAATTTCGTTTAAATATCGTTGTTGAGATTATCTATTTTATTTATTACGTATAAAACATTCCTTGTGATGAATCAAATTAAATAGTTTCATTAAAAAGAATTTGCTATTGCTTTAGACACTTCAGCCATAGCTAAAAGATGAATGATATGTGTTTGAGGATAATTAGTTATGTGAATGATAAGTATGTGTTTGAGGATGCATTCCATAGATTATTCTGTTACATTATGTTTTAATTATTACAAAACCTACATGGCGTTAAAAAAGAAAATAAACAACATGAGTAATAATAAACCTTCTGTAACGACCCGATTTATGCAGATTTGTAGTCAGCGTTGTAAAATCTGATTTATTGAAAAACGTAATCATCTTAAAAGGAACGTACATCATTATAAGGTGCTAACCTTCGTTGTTCACTTCTCAAATCTTTTACTGTAGAAACATTTTACTACAAAGCCTCCTTACACTTCAACTCGCTTATCAAAGAGCTTGATTTTTTAACACAACAATAATTGCAATGAAATCAAACATTATTATGTACAGCATATTATCTCCCGATATTTTTTTAATTATTAATACGCAGTTTTTAATCTTTTTTCCTATCTATCTCTTTCCTATCCTTCTCCTACATTTTCTCTTAAATTTATTTAATTATCTCTATTTACTAAACTATTTTATCCCTTTTTCTAATCTTTTTATATATTAAACTTTTGTCATCACGATTTTGACTTATTTTGTCGATTTTTCGATATTTTGCTCCATTTACATCCAATAAGCTATTATATTAAGCTATATAGGTTTTGAGGTTCCAGTTCTAGGAGACCATCCTATTTTAATAGCATAAGTGTATACGTTAATTTGAAAATATTATGAATACTAGCCGTACACCCGTAAAAAATCACGGGACATAATAATTGCAGGAATTTGAAGCTGAAAAATCGTGAATAGATAGATGACTTTATTCGTTTAAACAAAAAACTAAATATTAATAAAGTAATAACATTAAAATGTCAAGACCGTGTAATTTCGTGTGGCGACACTTGCGTGTTGCTTGAGCGGCGCGCTGTTTGCGTGTCACACTCTCATTGTCTAATATTGTAATTTCAGCTCAAATTCAGCAAGTCAGGGACTGACGGACAGACAATGAAATTATGATTTAGATTTATGACATACGTAATCTCGTATAAATATTTTTAAAATTTAAAAAAAATTAAAAATAGGAAAAAGTATTAATTGAATAATAAATAGCTAGGTCCTTTTTACAAACAGTTATCTTTAAAAAATTTATTTTTATATTTGGTGAGTACTTAATAATTATTATTTCATTTCCCGTA
This sequence comes from Agrypnia vestita, assembly GCA_016648135.1. Lineage (NCBI taxonomy): Eukaryota > Metazoa > Arthropoda > Insecta > Trichoptera > Phryganeidae > Agrypnia > Agrypnia vestita. The sequence continues at coordinate 4,315 of JADDOH010005017.1, forward strand.
TGCCTATTATTTTTATTTTTTATTGTCTGTGCTTCGATTTTTATTTTTAATTTGTTAGTTTACATTTTATCCTGACGAAATTGACCTTGAAACATATTATATTTTCAATAATCAAATGATAAAAACAAAGTAAATTTTTATTAATTTTATAAAATTGTATTCATACGGCTATATTTACATAATAATGCAATTTTTTCATTAATTAGTATTTAATACAAAAATATTCATTTTTATACGAATATATTCATTTAATTTTTTTTCTGTGAGGTTACATCTGTCTTCCTTCATGAATTTTTCATATTTTCTAATTTTTTTTACATTCTGTGGTAGAATATTATATTTATTTAGTTCTTTTTAATATCAATAGCTTCTTGTATTTCTTTTCTTTTTATTTCGAATACTTATTTTATTTATATTTATGTGCATGAATATGCAAATACATTATGTGATATTTAAGATAATAGCAATACACATAATTCGACTCCGATCGCAACCGACATCTGGGGTATATTACGTGCACTATTGTTGTATCATTAGGGCCCGTGTTGACCGTGCCAGCCGAGGTACCCGTGACGACCGCCGTGTCAAGTCCGATGCAGTATGCGCACGTCCGGGTTTAGCACCGAAATGTAAATGGTCTTCCGTACGTGCCACTTCCGGTTCGCCGCGACCCGGCCTTTGTATTGCCTGCGATCATACGCACGGAGGTTCCGGAATATGTACAGAGATTCACACTTATAAAGGACCAACGAAATCCTAAATAATATTCAATTAAGTGAGTTATCGATCTAGTTGTGCAGATTGTTAAAGAAGCAAATAAAATAGAATTAATGTACAATTATATTATTTCTAGCTGTAACCCGTCAAAAACGACGAAACATTGGTTCGCGTCTTTGCCAAGCCCTAGTATATATTTCTAGCGTCTTTTTGCCGATCTATGGTGAGGCGGCCGTAGCAACATGCGTTAATCGGCCGGTTCGGGTTTGATGGCTCGGGTTCAAGCCGTTGAATTTTTAGCCGTGAATTCAAACGTTACACGAAGTTACATCGACATACAGACGGACGGATGGACAGACAACGAAATTATTATATTTGATTTTATTAAACGTGTAAATTCTACTATCCAAGTGCCCAACTATATAAAGAATTCAAGGTACCAAAAATAATCTATATACCTACCTCTACAAAAAAAAATCAATAATCCTAATTTTTTAAGTACATTAAATATAAGAAGCGATTTTCGATCTACGAGATTTAAAGATACACTTAATCAACCAAAATTTAATTTAACCACAAAGAAAAATCATTTTAGTTTTCTTGGTATTAAATCCTTTAATAATCTCCCCCTAAAAATCATAAAAATAACAGATCAGAATAAATTTAAAAATGAAATCAAAAAACATGTATGTTAACACCTACTAGACACGTAATATGATCATGAAACTGTTTGAAAATGTGAGTTCACAACAAATTGCATCTTCCACCCCAACATTATCATCAAGTGAAAACAGAATTAAAGGCTACTTACTATTACTTCTTACTAAAATAATATTTATTTTTACATAATCATTCGATTTTATTTTATACTACTTAGATTAATGCATATTTACAACTTTACACCTGCAATGCTCCTTCTCTAAGTGTGATGTCACTTGTCTCCATAACTTTGACATTTCACGGAAAATGTAAAGATTATTTTCTATTCAGCATTGAGAGACAACAAGAAGACTCCCGAATTTTTTACTACTAGCTACGAGGCACCCTGTATATTAAGTGTTTTTTCTATAAAGAATATTGCTTAGAATTGTTATTCGAATTGTTGTTATTAAAGAAGTTGCGACGTCACTTGTATCATTTATAAAAGTGTGCAGATAATTTTGTCTAACAAATCTGATTAAGTCATATTTAATTTTGACTTGATCCAGTATGTGACTAAACATATCTTTTATGTAAGGTAAGAGGCATTCAGGAATATGTAATATCAAGATATGGAACAAAAAAGTCAGTTCATTCATATACTACACGTACAAACTTTCAAGAGTTATAAAAATCATTGTTGCATTTAAAATATGTTTTATTTTACTTTGTAATAAACACACACACACACACAATATGAGTTATTTAATTACTGTAGTAGTTATCTATACCTGATGATAAGAGGGACTGTTCTTCTCGAAACTATAGTAGTAATATTGTGTGTGTATTACAAAGTAAAATAAAACATATTTTAAATTATAATGTTGCACCACGAAGTATCTGCCATATATTTCAATGACATCATTGTTTTGTATATTGGAAGTTACTAATAATTACGTTTTATTTTATCCCTATGTTACGAATTTTGTCGCATGTATCATTCCAACTGCTCATAATAAAAATAATTTTAAATTATTAAATACTATTTATTGTATTAATTTTTATGTATCAGAAGGATTCCATGGGTATTAAGCTCTGAAATTTATTTAGAAAAGAATTTTCAGAATGGTACGTGGTAGGTTGTATGGTTTCATTATTATTTGGGGATGGTAGAGAAATGTCAAAGAATTCCCAGGTCGAAGTTCAAAATGAGAAATTTTGCGAAGTAAATCATTAATATAAATACATTATATGCATAACGACTAAAATATATATATTTGGTAGACTTTTTGAAGAAAAATACTGTAAAGACGAATATAATTGATTACAGAAAACAAATTTTACGTACAAATCTTAATTACTTTTAAATTATTTGAGCTACTAGAGAATTCTAAATAACATATGGTAGGAACCTTAGAAAGAATAAAGAAATCTCATTTTTCATTTTCATTTATAACATAATATTATTTATAACATAAAAGAAAATTATAGAATGATAATAAAGCCCGGTCGCCGAAAAGAAAGAATTTCGTACATTGACCCTACGCTACGTAACCTTGTCGTACATTCTTACTATTTTCAAACATATATACATTTCATTTTCTTATATCTATTATTTCCAAACAATTTAACAAAATTTAAAAAAAACGACGAAAAAAAAAAAAAAAAACAAAAAAAAATATATATATATATATATATATATATATATACTATATATATATATATATATCCTACTACTATATATATAATGTATATATTAAGGTAGTACACGTTAACCAGCGAGTGGATGGTGATATAGAGCATAGGGCTAAACTTTTAGGAAATATTATTTATTTTAGCACTAAATAAATATCGAAAGATCGTTAAGAAAATAAATCGTATTGTATTAATAGGAGCGTAACAATATCTATCAAAAACAATAAATTGATATAAACGATACACTTGGAAATAAATCCAATTTCAAATAACCGCGAACTCGATTTAAAAGTTTTGATGGAAAATATCAAGACTATCGGGAATTTAGTCCGCAAATAAATGAAAAATTGCATCGGAATTTTAATTGCTGTTTGGAATAAATAATGTCTTAAGTATTCCAGCCCTCTTGTGTTCTTAGTAAATTAAATTAACAATAATCAAAATCAGATATAGTTTAATTCGAAAATCTATATATTTGTATGTTCTTAGGTTTTCACGGCCACTCAAAATTTTCTGGGTTGTGTCGTGTTTTCACGACCTTTCTGGCCTAGCCTTGGCTAAAGGTTAAATACCCCAGAAGACACAAACCAGAAGATAAATCTGTAATTTTACATGTTTTTACCATTTTAATTACTTAGCGCACTTCACCAGCTTTTCTTCTTCACTAGCGGCCATCTCTTTCATTAGTTTTATCGTCAAACTGCCATTTCGGTCGTGATTTGGCTTCATATCAGACTTCAGCGTAGGACATCAACAGAATAAATACAATATTGCGTTTGATGCTCTCATCAGCCCTACTGCTTTTATTATCTGAAGCTGAGGGTCCATGTTTCTGATTCACACGTCATAAGTGTGACGTCACACGTCACGTCATATTCTCAAACAAAATCTATGTTTTGAGAAATCGCATCCAGTCGCTTTGCCGGTAAAAACATTTTCATAGTATAGAGTAAGTTTTTAAGTATTACGTTGCATAATTCTGAATATTTGAACGAATTAATAAAAACCTATAAAATATCATATAATCATCTATATTTGTTATACAATTTACTATATGAATCTTAGCTATTGTCAGAGTTTTTCTCCGTCATCTTTGTTTTGTTTTCTTAAGAGCAATTTTGCTTTTCACCTTAGCTTAGGTATTTCCTGGTGATCGTACTATGTTTACTGTTAGATTACCTAAAAAATGGCTTAACACCGAAGTATTTCAATGAACTATTTATACAACACATAAAATAAATAATAAGTGCTCGTATATAATATAAAAAAAATATAACCTTCAACCATTAATGTGTAGTGCATCCCTGCAAACACAAGGAGATGTCAAGAAATCACCAAAAAATCCATACATAAAAAAACGATCCTTTAAAATAATAATTCAACCTAATAAAATAATATTCCCCAAAGTTTAATATTCACAACACGATTAAGAAACCGAGCCATTGCGGAAAATATCAATTATCAAAACACCAAAACCCAATTAACGAAGGACGAAATTAATGAGAGGTACTCTAAGAAGGATTATTGGAATATGCGGGAATTGGAGGGCCCAGCATTCGAATGACATTATTGTTATTTGATTTGATTCCATTTCAATGATATGTCGTAAATCTACCACAATTATTCAATTCACAATTGAAGCGTGTAATATCGAGCATTGTTAATGTATAGTTTTTCAACTTCATCAATATACTGAATTGCTCATTTAACGCGTTTTTTAAAATATTTACACAATTTAGTTTATTACTATATTATACACAGCACTTATTGTAATAATTTTATTAAACCGGGTAATCCGATATTAAGATAAAGAGTGACTTGGGACATATTTTCTAAAATCTTTTATTTTCAACATCAATAATATTAAAATGTTTCTCTCTTAGAAGAACAGAACAATCTTATACACCATTCTTTTTCTTTTGGTGTCATGTCAGGTCCCCCCAACGTTGACTATCACCCGAGAGAAAGCGTCCCTGTCCTGGGCAGCACGAAACAGCTCTCCAACACTTCTTATGCCCGTCCAGTCGCGTATATTGCGGAGCCAGGAAATTTGTCTCCTTCCAACACCTCTACGACCCTCTATCTTGCCCATAAGTAATATTACCATTATATAATATTTTTCATACAAATATAATTATGTTTATTTTTTACAATTTTTGATTATGACTTGTCTAAACATTCCCGTGTTTGCGACATTTTGGTAAGAGTTTTGAAATAAATAAAAAATCCAATCCAAGTGAGCACAATTATGATATGAACATAAGAAGGGTGGATAAATTATTCATTAAATATAATATTATTTTATCATTTCTTGGTTTAATTATTGCAGTCTGTCTGTATGCATTATTGTTTATCTATATTATGATGTTATATTATTTTAAAGAAGACTGCTGATACTTTAATGCGGTTGGTACTGAAAACTCACAAGCCCATTTAAATAATATTCGTCTTATTACGATACTTAATTCAATGAAAGAGAAAACGGGAATAAGAACATTACCTTTACCCAAATTTGATTATAATAACTAACGAGGAAATTCTCAGAAATTGCGTTGTAGGCGTCGCGCAATAGCGCTAATGCTTTTTCATTATTAATATAATTTGTTTCTACGGGTCACTATAGCAACAGTTACCTCGTTAGAAAGAAGTTTTTAGGTCATAGTTATATTATGATCATGACAATGCAATGCGTAATCTTTCTACACGGTGTAATTACTATATTATATAGCCAAATAATGACTATGATGAAACATGTATAAGAAAAATTTAATCTAACAATAGCAGATAGGCAGTATGGTTAAAACTAGTTAGTTCCACGGTACGAATGACTTACACCACTAAAAGTTAGAAAGATTGTACAGAAATGCAACAACACATCTACATAGTAATATAGTAATACATTAAAATAATGTGTAACTATATCGTTCTTTATCGATTAAAAATATTAAATATAGTATATATTAAACACACATATATTGAGAAAAAAATGCAGGTTGCAAATTTTATGCATGGATGTGAAGCAGCACACATCCACGCAGTGCATACAATCTGCAACCGCGCAAGAAATAATTAGTACGTCTGTTACGTTACGTTACTCTCCTGATGACGTTTTGATACTGCTCCAGCGAAACGTCGGGAATCGAATCTCATCAAAACTCGTATAAAATACCCATTGTTTCAATGCCTAAGCTATTTGAAATTCACAAATTCTCTAACCATTATGAGAATAATTTGGTTAGTTAATCAAACCGAATACTTGTAGAATAGTACCTTTCCGGCGAAAAATAGACACATATAACAAAATGTACGTATTCCATGAAATGTGGTGAGGGCGTTACTTGAATGAGAAGGTAGAATTAGTACCCTTATCAAATATTGACGGCGATTATCTCAGTTTGGTCATTTGTCGGTTTGAAAATTTTATTTAAAGTCATCCTTATATCAGTAAAAAAAATCTACTTTATCAAATATTTTATTTGTTTTAAATATTTATAAATATTTTAGTATTTTTAAATTTTATTTTATTTATAAATATTTTTCAATTCAAATAATATGATAAAAAGCTTAAAAAAATATATTTGTTTTTATCATTTTATTCGTACATATAGACGCCTATAGACCTATAGACTTGCATTATAGCGAATAAATTTTTCATAAGTTTTTTCAAAAAATAAATCAGAAATATTGAAAAAGAATGCAAACTTCTAATTGCACATATCCATAACTATTGATGGTCAAGGGTGCTTGAACATTTTCGAGTCATTATCAAGGCAGGAATCTACTTCTAAAGATTTTACTACTAGCTATGAGACACCTTGTATACAATATTATAAATATAAACAAATTAAAACATTATGGATGAGATTTTTGAAAAAGTGCAATTTACAAATAAATGCAAAAGGAATTCAGGGAGTCCTGGCGCCGGTGCTGAGTGATTAACTCCCATACAAATGGCCGCGGCCGGCCGTTTTGTTTAATTTAATTTGAGCAGAATGGGCTTAAAGAGGGCCAATGATAACAATTACCGTTCAGCGCGAGCAATTAGCGAAATTGAATAAAAACATCAATTAGTTTTATAAGGTAACGCTAGGCGGCCCGGCGGCGTCAGCGTAGCGCGAAGGGTAACTATGGCGATAAACAAAGCAAATCGCTCGATAAATTCCCGCGATATAAACCGATTTTCCATTCTGCTAACCCCTCGAGGCCCGAGCGCCATGCGAATTATTCAGGGCGGCTCCGTCTTCATGCCAGATTGAGGATCCTTGCAATCAAATTCTATTTTGTGTTTTTCGCAGTGTCACCCAAACTTTTCGGGTATCTTATTCCATGTACAATTTTTGACAGTGTCGCCAATAGTGACCCTCGTTTGTCTTGGATTACAAATGTACGCCAATGCTTTTTCTTTACAATTTTATGTTTAGTATTGTCCTAACTATACGTGAAAATATAAAAAAAGAAAAGCTTAAGGTAACAGAAAAACATTTTTCTCTATTGTTTAACATGTAATATTTAATACTACTTTAATAAATGTTTGTTTCTGTGTGGGAATGGTACAATGAGTGGACTTTTTCAGGCCTCTCCGGGTCGCGTCGCCCTTTACACGACGTGACACGGAGACGGTCTTTTAGAGTAAAAAAATTGTCAACCTGGCGACGTATGAGTCAGGTCGATATGTCAGTCCTGGGAATGCGGTGGGCGTCCTTTCACTGCCCTAATTAGAGAATGAGAAAGTCCGATATAGGAGCTTGTGCACTGGGTCAGCGGTGGGTCTGCCCTCATCGCCCTAACTAGAGACTTACCCATGACCCGTATGTGAGCGCTTGAGACAAAGCAGTTCCTCTAGGAATGTGTATCTATTAAGGGTTGCAAGAGAGATTGAAGTGAGTCTGAAGGAATAGATTCATTAAAATGGAATGAGAGGAACGAAGAGTTTGTCAGGATGTGCTTGTCCTGTTGGGATATGTTAAAGTGACCGACCTGGTTGCGTCTCGCTGAGGTATTGTCGCTTTGAATTGAGTGAAGCGATAAAATAACGCTTTCATTTTATGACACATTCTTGCCGCATTCAATTTCATTCGTTATCTGATGCATGTTTATCGATGTTTAAAGTTTTTAACTGAGTTATCTTACAATATTTGCATTATTTGATCATGATAAGTTTTTTCGCCCCAACCCTCTCTGTTTCTGTTGCCTTTAACACTCGACTCATATTTTTTTACAGTCTTCTCACTCATGTTGCAGATGCCTAAACAATCTCAAAGACGCTTTCTTAATATACGTTTTTTTTCGCCCCAACCTTCTCTGTTTCTGCCGCCTTTAACACTCGACAACACATTTTTTTACAATCTTCTCACTCGTGTTCCAGATGCCTAAACAATCTCAGAGACGCTTTCTTAATATACGTTTTCTCACTCATATGTTCCACATGCCAAAGGACGCTTTTTTATTCTGTAGCAATACTGTGAACCCCTAGAATACATAAAATCGATTCTTTATTAAGAAACTGTGTATAAGACCATTTAAAATTATATATAACTGTTTACTTTCACAATGTAGTTATAACAATTAGAACGTTTTACAATACTAAACATAAGACTAAAGAACGACGTGAGGGTCGGGAAGGAGGTTAGAGTCGGGTGGGTGTACGGGTGTGGTCACTAAAAGCCAAATGGGGTACGTAATAGAAGATATTTGAATATTCATAAAAATTTTATTACAGTTACAAATAATCGCTAAGTTTCTTTCCTCTTTTACAAATGTTTATTAAATCTACGCTATTACTGTCTAAACGAAGACCATATGTCCTTACATGGTCTACATTTCTGAGCTGATGTTAAAAAAATAATTTATACATAAAAATATTTATATTATAATTTTTGTATAATCATTTTTATAGAATAAAAAATAATTTTATAATTAATAAAAAATAATAATAAGCAGCCATAGAAATACAGTACCTACCAAACGTTGGAAAGTAAATAAGTGCCGTGTGAATATTCTAAAAAGGCGAATATGAAGTGTTCTAAAAAAAAGTGCAAAATTACATAAAACTATTACATAAAAAATAAATAAATTACATAAAACTACTCCAGTTAAGTTCATATTCAGTAACTTGGGTGATTAAATAAAACTTTATTTATATTGAGTGTTATATTTTTCTCTCACTTTAATATAATATTTCTATTTGTATTATTCACTTCTCATGCAAAATATTGTAAAATCGTTAAAGTGTAAATATGTCATCCGGTTGTCATAGGGTTATTTTCCCGCTGAATGTGAAAAACTAAGCTCGAAATATCTCCCAAAGATGTGTGCGTCTGAATATATCTATCCGTCTCACACGCAGAGGGTAACGCGTGAAAAGGAGAGAGACGAACGGATTAATATTGAATTTGAAATAAATGTATACAACATATCGATCGAACGGGGTTTGCGGATAAAAATATAAATGGAAATGTGTGTTGCCATTAGTGGGGATGATTTGTCAAAGCGCTCGGCCCGACTACGAATTCAAAACATGTTTTTATTTGATTTTTCCAACGAAATATAAAAAAATAACTGCGGGTAACAGAAGACAGAAAGAAATGTTTGGACGCCTTTGAATTCCCAGGTGAATATTTGAAACTCTAATTGAGAAATGGAAATTTAATTTAAAAGTGTCTCGCATTTTCTTTAAGCCGGCGTAAAACAGTAATATTAGGAATGCAGTTATTACATTAAATCAAACACTTTTCCAACACCTGCACGATATTTTCATATGACTAAAAATTGTTTATGAATGCGAAATTAAATGCGGAGTTGAAAGTGCGTCACAGAAGTCATTATGTTATCCATGTACCATTCCGTGTCAGTTGAGTTTTCAGGGTGGTAATGTCTGAAGCATAATGTACTATCGTTATGCACGCAGTTCCATACAAGTGTGAGTAATCTGAAATCTGACTGACCTCAGCTAAATAATTGGCTTGTTTTCAAGAGCATTCCATCTTTAGTTTCTGAAAATGTCAATTTCCCTGGCGAAACGTCTCAGTTGTCTTTTGTAGATAATGATTATGCGTATAACGTATATATTATAGTATGCATATACAATAACACAGTTCGGATTGTTTTTAATCAGAAGTAAGTATGATATTTTATAATATTTTAAGCAGGTCATAAAAAAACATTGCTTACAAAATTCCTCGTAGTACATTGATGACAACAATACGCTTGAAGTCTCTAGTGCATTCCACGACATTCTAGAATGTACTCTGGAATTAACAATAACATTCGAGGATTGTCTAAAACAGTCAGGAAGCGACGGAAACACACTACAAACGCCTGGAATGATCGGGAAGCCAACGTGTTTCCTATAAAAGAGCAAGCCCGTGTCGCGGCGGAATTAATTTATTTTGACGTTTATACCGGCACGATATTAGCAACGGAGCGGCGACCAGGGTGGCCAGTCGTGGAATACTTATTACTTACGTACGATAATGATCAGAATTTTCTTTAAAGTATTACCCAGCGATAATATAGTGTTTATGAAAGAGTGATAAATTACGAAGTAGTGTGAATTAGAGATTAGTGCTATAGATTAATTCGTGTCCAGTGATTTTAGTAAATTTATTAAAATAATTAATCACTAATTAATAAATCTTTATTTAATTTCTAGTATTTTTATTTGTCTGTCCAGAGTCACGTCCAGTGTCAATATTGTATTTATTTGTTATTTCTGTTTACTATGCATATTTTTAATACACATGATAGTATATTATTTTCATCTTAGTGCAATATTTTGATCTATGTAGTCGCGTAGGCTGTTTTTCGGTTAGTGGAATTTCTACGGTCGATATGTCACTGAGACATATATTACTTTTGCTTTTTCCAAGCTGTTGGATTTGTTTTTAGCAATGAATTTGATATGTTTGTTTCGTATAGCTCATACAGCACCAGTCTTTTTGTTTTAATAAACCTTGAGATATTTATCTCTATATACTATGTATATATCTCACTGCCTACGCCAAAATTTATTTTCTATAATCGACCCAAAGATACGCCTCATTCGTGCGAAACCGTGCATGCAAAATTGTAAGAATTTTAATGACATTTTTTGATGTCAACAACCTATTTCTTAAATCTGAAATAAATTTAATTTGGTATTTGTATTGACGTGGTTACGCGGTATGATACCCACTAGCAAGAGCATTCAAAATAGACATAGGTACTATAACTTTAACATTATACATGTTTCATAGGATAAGCATTTAGGTTTAGCTTTGATACAGTAGCAATATTAATGAGATGTGCTTTAACGGTTACATAAATACTTTATATCAACATCAACAACGTAACGTCGCTGACTAAATTTATGTTTAAATATTCTTAGATAAGTTGGTTTTATAATAATAATTTGTAGACATATATTTTAGACATTTAGAAAAAGGATTCATAGACGAGGTTGCCAGACTATCTTTGGCAAAAAACTTAACATTTCTCACAGTACAGATAGTGAAGCCTCAGAAAGGCAGCTGGATATTCACAAATTGTGCATAAACAGGCCCTAGTGACTTTCAGCTAGTATTAGTAGATCTACAAAATATTTGGAAACCACTGAAAAATTTTGTAAGTGGAACAATTTTATAAAAAAAAAAAATACGTCGCTAAATATATTATTACCAAGCTTTAGAAAATGATTGAAGATTTCTAAAAGGGGTCATTTACTCAGCCTGCACTCTTTACAATTTAATCGTTTACCATGGATTTTTTTCATGGAAAAGAGGCTTTAAAAACTGACTTAAATATTTTAAGTAGGTCAATATCCAAAGTCGATTTATCTTGGTATCTAAATTCTAAGGATTTAGTTACTTTACGGTGATTATTAGTTGTATTTTTAATTCTTTTCTAAAAGAGGTATATGATTTTTCAAATGAATGAGATATTAATTATTTAATTGGCCCCCGATCACGTCACCGTAGAAGGTTTCACAAAGAATATTACATATATGTCATATTAACTCTTACATGACTTTGCATATTTCAAATGATTTATGTTTATGAGAGCATGCTCAAATATTTGAAATAAAAATATAATTCTAAATTTTAAATGATATTTCAAACAAGTTGGATGAATCAGTTAGAAGAATCTATTCAGAATATTTCACATAAGGCAGTAGATTAGGAACATTCAATTTCAATTCAATCAAGAAAACAATTACTGGATTTTTGCTCCCAGAGGGAACGTGTACGTAGGACTTGTTGCATAAATAACACACATACAACCTAAAAAATTAATAGATGTGATGGTCAATCATGGCTAGAATAGTGAACGTAACATTTGTGAAGTGATTACTTAAGCTAGCCATATTAAAGGTCTTAAGCCCCATAAATACCCAAAGACTCCCATACTTATTTCTATTAAAGCTTCGTCTCTGTAAGACCTATAGTACCTTATGATAGACACATACATAAAATATTTATCCAGGTATAAATATATTTTTAAATGTTTCATATAGTTTGTTTTATTTTACAATCATTTTCAATTGTTTAAAAAAATAAAGGAAGTATATACACAAATATTTTCATGATTGTCATTGGAGTCTATTTTCACAAATGACTGTAAATCTGAGTACCTGGTGATAATTGGGATTCAATGGGTCCACCATGTATGTAATTACGTGACGATAGGGTAGGAATATTTAATTAAATTGCATTTGCAGATTGAATAAATGCTTGAGGTCATTAGCCCGACCGTCCAGGCCAATATTTGCCACCGCTGACCATTTCCTCTGTCCAGATTATATAATTGATTACTTTTAGCGAACGTACTAACGCGAAATTCGAATTCAATATTCAATTCCATTTTGGTATAAACTGATCAGGTTTTAGTGAACAACAACATGCGAAGTTAACGCTGTAATAATTAATCTATTGTTTAAGTCCTTTTTTGGATTAAACTTAATGGGAGAATAATAATTAAATTTGTAAACTGGCACAAACTTTAGCTGGAACACTATTCCGTAATTCGATAAATACTACGCGAAAGTTCACTAGAAAAATTCACTAGAATATTCCAGTCAGTCTCGCAGCTGTCAAAATAACACTAAACTCGCGAGCGATGCGTTGAATATTTTCATGAATTCAACCGGCTTTCAGACCTTCGGAAACCTTCGATTGTGTGCAGTGTTTCTCGATTTTAAAATCTTGCGACAATATAGTATATGAATTTGGTGCAGTGATGGCAAAAGGGTAAGGTTGCAGTTTCTGTCATTTTTGAATTTTTTTCAAAAAAATATTCCAAAACCTCAAAATAATTAAGACGAAACAGAAACATATGAGATATAAAAGCAATGGAGGATTACTAATTGATAATGCACTGAGTTCGAAATTTTATAGAAAATTGTGTTCTATAAATTTATAGGAAACATGAATTTTCATAAATATAGATACAGTCATAGAAAATCTAGAATTCAATACATTTTAAATTAGTAATCCTCGGTGATTGCATTCAAAACATTTTTTTAAATTTTTTTGTATATTTCTGCCTTTGTTTTATACCCCACAATTGTGTTTTTGATATAATTTACTGCAAATTATTTTTAAGATTGCGTAACCTAATCGATTTCAACGGCATACAAAAACATTATTTTGAGAATTATCGATAAGTGCTTAAAAACAATCACTGTGGTCTATACAAAGTTTGTTAATTTTCTCAAATTAATAATTATGTCCAACTACAAAGTTAACGCTATAAACATCAAAAGTAATATAGCACATTGTAACCTTTTGTAATGATTGTATTAGCGGCGTAGCGTATTCTAAATTTACTAAACTAGATTGAATTTTCTCGACGTGTTTTGGAATATTACTTCTTGAAAATATTTTTTCCAATTTTAAATGAAGCGTGAAGCTATTTACTCCGCGCGACTTTGCGAGCCGCCGAGCCGGGTAACGCGATGGACGCACCAAATATGATTTTAAAATAATTGCCGGACATATCCGCAGTGGGTACCTACACGCAAGGTCTACCGCAAACATGACAGTGGAGCATCAGCTTTATATTTATAGGCAAGTAGATAAAATATGTACTGGGCAGTTGCATGGTTATTAACCGACAGTGATGTCACACAACGGCGGTACTTTAAATAATACGCGATTTGGTTCAAATTACGTCACGCAGGTAACATTAGGATAAAGTTGATTTAATTTGCATTTTTAATTTACACTAGCTGTAACCCTTCAAAAATGACGGTTCTTTTAGATGCCGGTTGCTATGATATTTTTGAAAATAAAAATTTAAAAAAAAAAATTCAAAAAAAAAATTGTAATGAGAGAAAAAAAATTCAAAAGAAAGAATTTTTGAAAAAAAATATTTTTTCAAAATACAATTTTTCGAAAAAAAATTTTTTCGAAAAAATAATTTACTATAAAAAAGTTACGCACCGATAGACTGATGGATGGACGGACGGACAGATAGAGAGACGGACGGACGGACGGACAGACGACGAAATTATTATTGTAATTGGAACAATTGACTTATTTTTCAATTGTTCGGAAGGCTTCTTTTGTTCTCAAATTTTTCCTAAATACAATTTATTGTTCCAGCATTAAACTTATTGGGATCCACTGTCTGATTTTGCCTATAATACTTATTGTATTCTTCTATGTATTTTATACTGTTGCACTGTATTATTCTATTTTATATATTATATTAGCCACCATGTTCTTTCTTTTTACATTATTTCATTATTAATTTGTAATATGTACTTTTAAGGGCTTTATGGCAGAGTATGTTGGAAAAATAAGCTTTTTAAATTAATTGACTTTTTTTGCGAAAAGTTAAACTATCATCACAGTTACTATCATTACACAAATTATGGAGATATGCAGTAACAAAGTTTGCATTTTTTAAAATATTTCTAACTTATTTTTAAATTTAACCATCATTACAGTAATTTATACCAATTATGAAAAATTTATTGGCTCTAATACAAGTCGAATAAAATGATAAAAGCCTTGCAAAAATTGTTTTTTTTACAAAGTTTTCATTATTTTATTTGAGTTGTATTGAAACGAATGAATTTTTCATAATGGACATAAATTACTGTAGTGACAGTTCAACTATTCGCAAAAAATAAGACAGAAATATAGAAAAAAGAAAAAAAAGGAAACTTTGATGTCGCATATCTCCATAACTATTGATATTAATTCATGGTTGCTTGAACACTTTCGAAAAAAATATATAAATATTGTTATTAATATGTGTACCTATTCATTATTAAAGAATTATTATAAATCACAAACATTGATTGTTTCGTTGAATGCGTACACTTGCCCCTTATATATATCAAGTAAACGCATTCTAAGAACCAATTTGTCATTGTTTTCTTTAATAACGATTAAAATATTACTCATTTTTCTTTTAACAAAGTTTTACGACTTTTTTTATTAATCGTAATTAAAAATATGCAGTACAAGTAACTCACCGCGTGCTCATTGCCAATATCATAAAAACTGTTCCTTCCCATTATCCGTATAGTTCTCGTGTCCTCAAGAATCGCGAGGATATATAATATTCAGCCTTCTATAAATATAAAATAATATGCTGGAATATAATTTTTTTCCTGTTGAAAAAATATCAACAACTATAAATATAATATATAAAAAAATAAAGTCCACTAGTCATGCCTATTACTACTTGGTCCGATCTCATTCTGAATCCCGCATCTCACAAAAAGTACATTCGCTACAATAGTATGTAACTGCATTAAAAAACAACACATACCTAATATGTAATTTACAATACAAAATGATTATCATCAGACCGTCCGGAAATACTACAAATCATTATGTGTTCATTTCACACTTAGTAAAAATGTGCTTTCAACAGCATCGATTTCTCGAATTAGATGGAATTAACAATCCTTTTTACTCAAATTCGCTTCATATTACCTAGCCGAAAATTTGATGATTTTACTTTTTGTATCTGATAATGATAGTGGCGGGCGCCGCACGCTCCTGACGCCAGGTGTTGAAGCAGGTGCAGTATAGAACGGTTCCATCTCGCTCGCGCTCGTGTCAAAACAGGGCAGGTGACCATGCGCATCCCTCTCTGGCGCGGGGTCGATCACACATGGTGCCGATGTTTCATTTTTAATTCCACAAATGAAAAAAATTTTAAATTGCCTTCCAAACTGAAACATATCTGTGAAATTTACTTTCGTAAAACCTATTCCAAACTCGTGTTAGAACGACAATGACAAGTTTGTGCCTAATATAACAAAACATTTCACTACATGAGATTGGTAATCAATTTTTTGATGTTTTTCAAAATTATAAAATGGTAAATATATTTGTAATTTCTATACTCATGTTTTGGCGCTATTCCTGATACTTTTTATATTTTGCTTATAACTTATATTGTTTAATGTATGTTGTTTTTAATTTTATGTTATATTTTTTATGTAAAAGCCTATATGCATTGCTGCTCTTTACTTTTTTTTTTAATTTTTATACTCATGTTTTGGTGCTATTCCTGATACTTTTAATATTTTGCTACTTATAACTAATATTGTTTAATGTATGCTCTTTTCAATTTTATGATATATTTTTAAGGTTAAAAAAAGCCTATACACATTGCTGCTCTTTACTTTATATTTTTAATTTTTAAACTCATGTTTTGGTGCTATTCCCGATACTTTTATATTTTGCTACTTATAACTTTTATTGTTCAATGTATATTCTTTTTAATTTTGTGTAATATTTTTTATGTAAAAGCCTATAAACATTGCTGCTCTTTACTTTATATTTTTAATTTTTATACTCATGTTTTGGTGCTATACAGATATTGTTTAATGTATGTGCTTTTTGAAATTTATATTATATTCTTTATGTAAAAGCCTATGCCTAATGGGCGTAAACAAACAAATAAATAAATAAATACATCCGTCTTCCGTACTTCCGTAACGATACAAAATCTTGCTTATATGAGAAAGAGAAAATAAAACAGAAAGTCTATATTCAATAACACGCATCAAATAGAAAATGCACACAATATCAGCGCCCTGAGCATATGCAATTTTAATAACACCATTTTGATATACAGAATAGATAATAGTAAAATCCACTCAGAAAGCCGCCATCCTAGCTTTTGATTCAGGAGTCGTGACTTTGTGGTGTGAATATATTTCGTTGCACGGTATGCGCGCATTTCGTAACATTCTAAATTTTACTCTTAACGCACATAAATAAGAATACCATAGAAAAAGTTACTTAGAAATGCGGTCACTAAGACGCTTGTACGGAAAATCTTTGGTCGATAGAGTGAGGAATAAACAAATTTGACGCGAATGCTATGGCTGTAGTGTGGTAGATAAAATAAAGAAAGGAGTGCTGAGATGGTTTGAGCACGTGGAACGTATGAACGAGGAAAGGATGGTTAAGAAAATATATGAGGTGAGTGTTGAAGGTAACAGGAACAGAGGGCGTCCGCGAAAGACCTGGCACGATCAGATACTACAAGTATTTGAGGATGGTCCTGTTAAAAGCCGCAACAACCGTAGAACTTGTATGAGAAGATGTATAAATGTGACCTAAGCAAAAGTGGTGTGCCAGGATAGAAGAGTGTGGCGTTCAATCTTCTCTGCCTAACCCTGCGTGTAAACGGCGTGATGGTTAGTTAGTTAGTTAGAAAAGGTTATTAATTTTTGATAGATTGTACATATACCTAAAGCTAGTATGGGACAGCCTTACATGCAGGGCGATTGTTCTGCAACTGTAGGACTCAGCCTGCGCCTTTGTATATTGTTATATACCGCTCCACAGTTGAGTTCAGGACTACGCCCCAATCACCCTAAGTGTTATGTATTATCGTTACTATATTTATAGCTTTAAATAAGAACGTTACCGTTATGGAAAATTCCTAGGAATAAAACTAACACAATATAATTCATTGCTATCGCTATTTCAAGTATCTGGTTGCAACGGATATCTACTCAATCTATAAAGATAGCCTAGATAATAAATAATATTGAATGTGGGTACTTGATGCTAAAATGCTATGATTTGTAAATGCTGCATTGCCAGGAAGTCGGTCATTATCACAATGGCTGACGATTTGCTTAATGGTTGTACACTTTTTTGGTTGCGTGTGATAATTGCGTGCAAAAATGAAACGTCATACAGCATTCATGTGATGGCATCATCGGTTGCGACATACTTTGCAATAATGAAGATAAATGTTGTAACAGATTTTAAATAGGTACATATATTACTAACTATCCGTATACCCGTGAAAAATCACGGAAACTTTGTTCGCGTCTTTCCTAAGCCCTAGTATATATAATATAGTATATTTTTGACGGGTAGCGGGTATGAGGTGGTGGTAACATTGATAGCGCTCTGCGACGACATTTGGGCGGCTGAGGTACGCGCCGTACTTGAAAATGAAATTACGGACGTTACAGGATGTTACGGATAGACGGACAGACAGGCAGGCAGACAACGAAATTATTATGTTTGACAACAGATATACTTAGTAACTAAAATAAATATTTTTATCATTGAAATGCAACTTGTGCAAGACTTGCGACACCTATCTATGGCGCCAAAAATTGGGAATTCGAAGTAACATTAACATTTATTTTTTCGAAGGCTTTGTGAGTAAAATTCGTCATAAGATTGCATTATAAATTGTCTATTAAATTTTATAAAATACGAGTATATCATTATGCTGTATCTATATTCTTTTTTTTTGTTTTTACCAGTTAGTTCTGATCTTTC
This sequence comes from Agrypnia vestita, assembly GCA_016648135.1. Lineage (NCBI taxonomy): Eukaryota > Metazoa > Arthropoda > Insecta > Trichoptera > Phryganeidae > Agrypnia > Agrypnia vestita. Next base: position 23,121 of record JADDOH010005017.1, read on the forward strand.
CCCAAACTCTTGGTATACCTTCTAATCATCACATCATTATCACATTCTTCTATTTTGGCACACCACTATTTCTTCAGCCATTCATGCATCTTCGCTTTCTCGTGCATGCTCTATGGTTGTTGAAGCTTTTAACATGGGCATCCTCCAATATTTATTGTATCTGATCGTGCCAGATCTTTAACGTTCATCCTCTATTTCTGCGACCTTCAACACTCGCTTCATATATTTTCTTAAGGATTCTCTCCTCGCTCATGTGTTTTCCACATGACCAAACCGTCTCAGCGATCCATTCCTTATTTTTGTATGTAATGCTGGCTACATACCTTTATGTAATATTTAATATCTAATTTTTTAATGTTTCATTCTATCGATAATTTTTTTCTATATATATACTTTTTCATTACTGCATTTCCTCGCTTTTAATTCCTTTTTTGCTAATTCTGGTTTCAGTACCTCACATTAAAGTTGGTATCCTTCTACTTTTCACATTTTGAGTCTCTCTGTTTGTTTCTCATCAACATTCAAGCGATTTGTTGAATCTGTGGAATCTTGTAAGATAGTTCTTGTTATAGTTGTTATGTGTATCCTGATATTTTATTGCGCTCTTTCTTTTGTTGGCAATCGTGCCGTGCTGCATCGCTCCTGTGTTGCACCGCGGCATAGATCGATTGCCATGTAACTTTTTAAATGTCAACCCAATATGAGAGTCTTCGCTTATAAAAAGGTCCCGGTTAAAAAGGTTGGTTGGTATTCACTTTTGCCAAAACTAAAATTAATAAAAATATTTTTATACCTTTTTCGTCTTAATTACGCAATCCGCCAATTGTGCCATTTAACAAGTTATAATTGAATGGCAACTAAAAACAAATATATTTAATCATATATTTCTCTCTTTTTCTTATTTAAATAATTTAAATAACGGGAATTTTTATTTAACGAGCTTATTTTTTTATTTAATTTAATGAGTTAACAGAAAGAAGAGGAGTCGGGATTGGATGTTGAAACTTAGCTTTAATAATTAAGAGTAGCTTATTCATCTTATGGTCTAGGATTCTCGCCTCGTGATCCAAAGGTCGCGGGTTCGAACCTCACTCCAGACCAGCAAGATAGTTCTATTTTCGTAGCGCAAGCGTTTAGCTTAGTATGGAAATAGTAAGAATATTTTTGCGGCACGTATTCCGTGTTGGCATCTCTATGAAAAAAATAATTAAATTTTAAAAAAAAAATCACTGTGAAAGAAATTGAGGCTCCGAGATGGACAAGTAAGAAATCCATGATCGAGGTTTTCCTCCTCCGAACCACACTCACACATCGAGCTGTCAACTACGTTTAGTCTGGACAAATGAGCAGCCACCATACAATGACCAATTCTCATTATGGAGATTACCGAGATAGTTTTTTGAAAATCCTTTTATTATTAAACCAGAGTTTCCTTAGAATATTTGCCTGGACTTTTTTGAGTCGCTTTCCCTTGCACCCACTTACATAATTTTGTAGTGATATCGAGATGTCCTCAGCACGCTTTTTTATTGTATTCACTCTATAATTATTAGAGTAGAAATGCTGTGAAGAAATAGCCAAAAGAGCCTACATATATGTTTCAAAGACACGAATTTGTTTTATTTTATAATTGTCATTTTCTGACTGACTGAGGATTCCGTTAGAATAAACGAAAATACCGCGCAGGTACATAACTCCGGAATTAATTTCAACGTACCATTTTTCCGATACTTTATCGGGCCGAAACGCTCGGCAAAAAATGCATTAAACAATTCACGCGAAAATTTCAGGTTGGCTGTGCTTAAAAATCATATCGAACACGCTATGCGCCGCCCGTAGGTGGACACGTACGGGGAATTATTAAAACATGACGATCACAATGTGTCTGGCCGGCCGCCGGTCGCGATCGCCAGCGGACGCGCCGGCACTGGGCCGAACAAATATTATGGGAGCAGTGTTAACTTTACGGCGGCAAATTAAGCGAACGCAGACTATTCGGCCGGGCGGTAAACAAAAGATTTCGCGTTATTTAACAGATCTGTATTGAATCAGCGGCCATGACAGCCCCGGCGGAAAGAGTGGCCATTTTTTTTTCTGTTTCCGTTGCAGTTCGCTAATTGGCGCGTTAATACGTTGCGTTTCCAATTTGCTCAGCGAGCTATTATAAACCGATTATTTGGAAAAACGGTGGTAAATAAAGCAAAACTTTTAATTGAGAATAGGAATGTCAAAAAATCAAAAAACATTATATATGTAACAATGTCTGTCACTAACGCTATCAGGTGGCGTTACGCGTTGCTAGATGATTCTGCTTGAAATGGAACAGTCTTAAGTGGCAGTGCAATTGTTTCTACAGTTCCTACAGCAATTGTTCCTACAGAAAAACTATATATACAGGATATAAAACTATATATGTAAGATGTTCTACTATAATATTGATACAGATTTAAATAAATAAAATACAAATAAAATTACTTGTAAAACTCGACAAAGTTGACATTCTATCTATATATAATAATTTCATTATCTATCCATAACTTGCTGGAATGACAACTTTAGATAAATAGACAGTGACACGCAATAAGCGCGCGGCTCATGTTGCGCGGTCGTGCAAGGGTCGTTATTTATTGATTATAATTATGTCCCGCTATTTTTCACGGATGTACGGCTAGTTAATAATATATTTAAGTCTCTTATTGCATCAAAAACATTGTTACGTCCTTTTTGTATACGTTTAACACAAAATTCTTTTGCCAAGAAAAAATATTTCGGTCCTCATGCTTCCGTATGAAAAGATTTCCATTGTACATATATACAGAAATATAAATCAAATATCTCTAAGACATCGAACACCTAATGTATACATTCGTCAAATTACCAGAATAACAAATGTTTCTGAAAATAACTTCACGATCAAGTGGCAAAGAACTGGACATATTATTTGAAAAAATGATAGTCAGAAGGAAGATTCTGGAGTGAGGGTCAAGTGTCTTAAGCTCGATTCAGCAATCACATCAAAAGAATGACGAACAACAGATGGTGAAAAGGGTTAAAAGCAGAAATGGCGGTACCTTGGGAAAGGTCTGGTGATGATAATGAAGATACATAAAATTAAATTAAATTTAATATGTTATCTATACCACCCTACACCCTAAGGCCGGCGCCACACTACGCGTATCTTCCGCGGCGTCTCTGGTCGCAAAACGCCGCTACATTTCTGTGGCAAAATATGCGCTTATCAAACAAACTACGCAGGTGATTGGTCGATCCTTTTGCTTTGCAGATTAAACGCGGCGGAAGATCCGCGCAGTGTCGCGCTGGTCTAAGACTGATCTAAACCAAATTTTGCTAAAGCAATATTTGCAAAATGGAGTTGAGGTCACCAATTTAAGCGGTGAACGACCGACCGAATCAGTGGATGGTAGATCTCCCGACGTGGTAGTACGCGAAGGGAGAAGAATTCCCACCCAACCGGGAGAATTCTTCCATGTTCAGTGTTCGATGTCGCGTATACGAATGTGTAAATGAATATTTATGTACAGAAAGGCTAGTAAATCGAGGCAGGACAGTACAGGGTGTTAAATAATACTCATTGTTTGATGTTGAGGTTATGAACATCTTTACGAGTTTGCGGAAAGGAATATTACAGTGCGTATGGTATAAGAATCGTCAACAGAATGACGTCGTGAGGTAGAACGGCAAGCTGCCCCCTACATGACTCTGATTAGCGGATTTTTTTTTGTTGTTTACAAAAAAATATTTACAGGGAGAAATCCTGATGATTTCTCACTTAGGCTAGCTAGGCCTGTTCTAGAGAAACCACCTCACATTTTAATCTATTTTCTGTGTTTAAATGATGACTAGGTTTTCAGCTGGATGTACAAAATCTAATATATCGAATGCCACCGATTTATAAAAATGCTCTGTTACGCACTAGGACTCTAAGAAAAATACTACCCTATCCTCACCTTACTTTGTTATCGACAAAGCACAGTAATCCTACCTCGATCGTAGTACACTAGTAGTAGGAAGTATCAAAATAAAGCAACTGAACTAAAATTTGTATAAATAGTGCAACCAGATGGTAAAAGAGATAACGTAAAGAATTCCTCGAAATATGTCGATGAAAACAATTAGACCGAACTCTCTAGCATACACTTCGTGACACTAGCCTAACTTCGAGTATACACTACCATTCATTTATATTATTTTTTACATTAGGGAAAAGTTTACAAACGCTTGTAAACGACGAAAACCTTAAAGACACTATAATAATCTAGGAGGTTCGAAAAACCAGCGTTTTGCGTACATAAGCGGAACGACAGCTGCGCAGGTCGAGTTTTGACATTTCGCAGCGAAGCGACGGCTGGTGTGGCCAGTCGTGGAATTTCGGAGCGAGAGGATGTTAAACGAAATAATCGAGCGAAGTACCTAAATACGACTTCTACGCGCGAGAATTAAATGGAATGTTCTAGTGAATGTTAAGTAAAATGTTAGCGATAGTGAAGAGTTCATAGTCGACTGATGAATTGCGAAATAGTGTGAATTCAAGAATATTATTTTAATTGATTGTTTAGTGACTTTGACGAATTAATTAATGATTAATTAATAAATTTCCATTGTTTTGATTTGTCTCCCTGCTCTTTATTAAAAATTCTAGAATGTACTGTAACGTCCATCATCGAGTCCAGAAGAGTCCAGAAGATCCACACAAGGGCCATTTTCATCAATTGATATTTCTATAAAAGCATGCACAAAGGCGAAACACTCGAACGTGGTCGTCCATAGAAATATACGGAACTACCAGGAACCCACGAATGGGTGGGCTGCGTCCTCCCAACACACTCGATGCTTTATATCCAAATATACGTACCTACTGTCTATTTGTGTATATAAAATACAATTACTAAGAGCCACCTCTAGACTTACGTAACAGTATCATACTTGAAATTTTATCTGTGGATGCACACTGTAGTACGTAAAATATAGGATATTATGACATTTGAGTACGGGGGATTTTGGCATATTACATAAAATACATAGTTTATGATAAAACAAGTACTAGAGTAATAGAGATAATACAAGTACAAAAAAATGTGACCTATAAAAACCTAGTTTTTACTATACTCCCTTTCTTTGTAAAATATAACAATAATTAAAGACGAATTAAAATATATATCACATAACACTAAACTTACAGAAATTTAATATATTTCTAAAATATGAGATGTTTTGAGATGTCAAGATTTTGATAGATTCAATTATCATCAATATTGTACCTTATGAATTTCCAGAGTCAAATGATTTAGTGAGAATCAGATTTGAGTAATGTAGAATTCTTCAAATCTGAGCAGAAATCTAAAAGAAATAAATTATTATTTGATTTTTCCCAAAAAACCCAATTTTGCTGTCATCTGTGAACCAATTGTTTTGTAAAATTTCGAAATTCGTAGTGATGTACCTGTTATAAACAACACGGAGTAATTCAAATTTAGAAAATATTCCGCGGCGTTATCGGTCCGCCGCGGTGTTGCTAATCAAACTTTTCTAATGATTCTAATTTGAAAAAACCAATAAAATTTCTAAATATCCGAAATTATACTATAATTATTAATTTTTTTTAACGAAAATTTGATAGATCTTTTTGATCGTCGCCACGAGTCTGCTTGCCAAGTTTCAGCTCGATTGGATCACGGGAAAAGGGTCAAAAATCGAATCAAAGTTTTTTTTGACGACAAGCAAGCACACGCCACGAGTTAATATAAAGGGAGTAAAAATGAGTAAAATAAACGTCAAAATAACAAATCTGATTTTTAAAATTTGTTTAACGGAACAGTATCTACCCTACAATGATATTTATCATTGCCAGATGCTTTTTAGGTGTTATTTCTTGCGCCAGACGCTTTAAAGCACTTAAGATAATCATTTAATTTACGTTATAGTAACAAATCTTAATTTAATACAATATTGTCTGATATCTTAAATTTTAACGTTTTACTTACACATTTTTTGTACCTGCATTACCTGTTATCTGCCAAAATCCCCAAACTCTAATGTCACAATATTCAAACATTCTTACCTAATATTGTGTAGGTACATCCGCAGAAAATATTTCAGGTTTGATGCTATAACGCAAATCTGTGTTAAGTTCAGCTATTATTTGGATAGCATCGGAGTTATTTTCGATACTAAGCAATTCACTGACAATTGTTATTCGAACATTGATTGAGATATTTACAAAGAATGGAATGAATACAACCAGACAGCGTTACATCGCAGCCGAAATTGTTTACGAATTGTAGGAATAATAAATATTGAAATTGGTATGTAATAGATTCTGCGATACTCACAATCAAATTCATAAATTAATATTTTAATATATATTTAGTTAATTAATACAGTGTCTAAAGCTATATCTCTAAACATAAAACCAGCCTTTTATACTTATAATAACAATGGAAAAATACTTCACAATAAAGATAAAAATAATATATTACACGACTCAGGAATCTCCAATTAGCATAACTCGTGTCCATCACATTATATTGAAAGAACATCTCGCACTTTGAATACAAGAATTAAAGAATTCTTATGTGAAGTGTTATAACAACAATAATTTTTCTGAATTTTCAAACCACCTCATAGAAAATAACCATAAATTTGACCTAAAAACAAGGTTAAAAATATTTAATTCCAATCATATAGGTTTAAATTTAAATAGTTGAGAAATTTTTTACAAAAAGAAAGCTATAAATAATACTGCAGCTTTAATAAATAACCAAATCAATTTTACATACAGCCCTTTGTTCAATTTAACTTTTACAAAAGATTTGGAAACACCAACTTAAGACCCCGCCCCCTCTAACTCCCCCTTCCTCGTAGACTCCTGAATTCTGTACACAATTTCGTTCTGTACACGATTTAGTGCATGTTAGTCCCTGATAAAGTGAAAATGGTGGAAGTTTAACAATTCTATGGTTGTGGTGTATAGTGTTGTGAACGTAGTACAGTAGTGTTAGTCCTGACGATGAGATGGTTACGCCTCGAAACCGGTAGACCTAAAATCTGATAGTGGTTTATAATAATTTAACTAACATTCTATTATCATATTTGAATATATGGTTTAATTTTTTATTTTTGTAATCAACTAGCCTTATTTCATGGGCACAAGATTCATAATTCCTTAACCTTTAATAAATTGTTGGGTCTGTAAAGAAAAAAAAATCCGGAGAAGGCAGTAAAATTAATTAACCATTGGTTCACAAAAAATATATTTGTACCTATGTTTGATTAATGCGGAATATTTTCATCCCTTTTTGCCAATCGCTTAATGGAACACTGCTACATCCCTCTACCTTACTAGGATTTTTGGAAAAAATTTCGACTTCGGATAATTCCAATGTTTTTATTGTCCTTACGGATTCTTAATTAATATAGAGAAAAAAATGTTCCTGGAATAAACACAATTATACAAAAGGCATCCAATTACAGTCGTTTAATACGAAAATGATAAATAAATAGTACAACTTAACTAATCATCGTGCGTTTAACGCGGGGGTTGGCAGAGAAGATGGAACGCCATATTATTCTATCTTGGCACACCACTTTCGCTTCGGCTACATTCATTCATCTTCTTATTCATGCTCTACAGTTGTTGAGACTCAGAACATAAATTTGACAAACAACTGCTAAAATCACAAGCACTCACCAATTAATATTTCAAGAAAGATTATTGTAATTAAATGTTCATTTTATTTATATCTTACAAGCGCTCTTGAGGTGAGTACTCACGAAAACGGCACTATTTAAATGATCAACTCATTATTATAATAATAATTATTATTATAATTATACATATCACAAAACTGTTAATGAATAATGTAAACCTGAACTTTCGAATAAGCTCATGGAAAAGAGCCATAATTGAATAAGTAAATAGCAGCTATCAAAAACAAAACAAAATTATTTTGAAATACCTACTTATACAAATAATTTATATAATTGTACTTAGTAATATGAAAACATTATACTTTTTTACTACTTTTAATATTCTATTAAAAATGACCCCTCATGTTCATGTCTAGCAATCTACGGGTCTTAGTATCATTGGTTGTTGGGACAGTTGTTGAAATACTTAATATAAAGTACATATATTTTCCATTAGAAAAATTTGATACAGTTTACATTGGATTTTATCATCAGGAGTAAAAACGGAAGCTTAGAATTTTAATATTCAATTGTAGTTTATATAACAATAATTTACTGTTTACTTTTAAATCGGACCACGGTAAATAAATCCTGAACTATCCCATGCTTCATTTATTTTAGTAAATCTACCCTCGCCTGGAGCTCCTAAGGGGTGTAGGATTTTCCAAAGAGTTGAGGACAAACATTAAATTACCCTTATTGAAAATTGTTTTTCTCTGAATTCGTTCCATTAAATATGAAAACGAAACTGGTTTCCCTCAAATATAAAGCTGCTTCGGTGTCTGATTATGAGCACAATCCAGACCAAGTAGGCTGTTATTAATAAATTCCTAACTTTATTCGTTAATCCAAACAATAAATCCGTCAATCAAATTAAAGCAGTAACAAAGCAGACGGTCCAAAATCAGCGGGATGTCTGTCATAGAAACTGCTGATTCATTACGGGAATTAATTCGACGCTTGAATCCGGGGGAAGAAATTGCTGATAACCCGAACACATAAATATACAACAGGACGGCGAGGGGGTGGCGGGGGAAGTCAGCGAGGGGAGATAAGGTAGGAAGGGAACTAAACATCTGGTGAGGAAAAGTCAATAATATGCTTGATAAAGTATGCCTCGATGATGTAACGTGTCTGATATTTGTGCCTTTAGTGTACGTTTAGATTAATGTTTATTGTCTTTTTAATAAACCCACAGTATTGAAGTTGGATAACACATAAGTGTTTTTATATTTTTTTGTTTAAAGATTTAGTTATAGTTCAGAGTTTTACACAATAATTGAAGTACAAGAGGTGACAAACTGGAAGTGAAATAGGACATGGTGACAAATCTAAAAGGCAGCCACGACTTACGTCAGAATTCAGAGTCAATGCTTAGATGATTTAAAGGTTAAGGTACGCCTAAAAGTGTTATTTTGTACTGAAAATTATCTAAGGTTTGACTCTGAATTCGGGCCTTACTCGCTGGGATGCATTATTTTTGTAAATATGAATTTCTATAATAGTTTATCAAAAATCATGTACGCATTATACTGTATTTATCATTTTATAATACTGAAAATCTGATATTTCGTTAAACCATCTCATATGGGAAGAAATTTCGCTAAAATATCGATTACACTTCATTTTCAACAATAATGATAGGAAAAATAATTAATCGATCGCAGTAGGCCAAATCATCTGCAAAATCGTGTGTGTAAAAATATAAAATATTATATAACCAGTATTTTAACTAAAATAATAAGATTTTTACGACTTAAAGACATTAGGTAAACTATAAACTAAATATAAAAGTAAAGAATTAGCAGAAGTATTCCACAAATAAAATTAATATTTAGAAGCATGCCACGCAATAAGTCCACAAAAATCGTGCAAATTTAAAAAATGTAATAATTAAAAGCGTCGTTCAATTTCATTTAACCAGTTTAATCAGGGCTTTTGGTGGTTGCGGGAAATATCGCGATACATCCGACCGTGTTTTCCCAACAAGCGAACACAGCGCCGGCCTGTCTCCCGGCATCCGCTAATTGGCGGGCACCGCCGCCCGCGCGGTAATCCGCGGGCGCTGCATCTGAAGTGCATCGGATACAAAGCCGATAAAAAAATGCACGCAATTGCATCATTAATCCGCCAGATGAAAAGCGGATTGAACGTGGCCGCATAATTATTGAAAATCATTTTTATTTCCACCGCAAGGATTTGCGAGAATCGCGGGTGTTTTTATCTAGTACCATTTCTCCGCACATCTGAGTGAGATATTTATCGATCACTATCGCACTGCGCAGTTTCTAATTTTAATTTTACTATCACCATCAGGCCTCCAAACGGTGTTTCATCTCGGTATCGATGACGTTATTATCGAAGAATGGCGGTATTCTCTTTGCCGTCGTAGACTTTGGTATGTCTTTAGTTGTCAGTTCTTGCGGCTAGTTCATTTCGCGCTGGCTCACGTTAAAATAATTCTACGTTTTGTTATTTTTCGGTTATGTTTACGTCTTACTTTGACGGTTATGCTATGTGGGAAGCGATTTTCTGTTTTTTTTATATCTGTGAAAGAAGTATTACTTCTATCGCGCGTACATAAGAATACGCAATACGCGGATAATTAGTAAAAGTCTAATTTATTGGGTTAACTCATATATGTGCCCGCCAATTTACTGATGTACTTAAAAAAATATTTTGTTTATATAAAAAATGTTAAATTGATTCAATTAATTTTATATTGACCATCATTCAGGAACGTGTATTCGCATTTAGAACACATTTTATTTTTTTATTTGAAGAATGTTCTAGGCTTTAGTGAGAAAAAATATTTAAATTAATTGTGTCTGTCTGTTTCCTATACAGTCATACACCCTTAAGCCCATACACCCTGATCCCCATTTAAATAAAAAAAAATCACTGTTACTCATTAGAACGCCGCCTATAGGTACATTTCCTCTTACCACCCCATTCTTTCCCTCAAAACAACAGTATTACATATAGGATGCCATCCAATCCAAAATTGCAGCATATTATGATCCTAGAGTTTACGGTTGAAATGTATAGTCACTCTATCACTAACCCTTCACAAATATAATCATTTTCCAGCCCAAACACTCAATTGAGCGTTGCCAGTTATGATGATAAATAAAAAATAAAAATTCTTTAGATTTACAAGGGCTGGCTTAGCGTGCAGAACTTCACAGGTGTAATTTCGAAACTTAACCATTTTACTTTGGGTTCATTTAGGCATTGTTCCCGCACTTTAAACAAGATGAAAACTGTTTCGGGTTGAATGCAGCAAAAAAACACGAACTCGGCGGGTAAAATGTCGATGAAGCTTAATAACCGCCAGTCTGCAAAAAGATCTGCTATGCCGGTATGAATATTTGTAGGTGGACCGTTAATAAAAGTTCATCAACATTCCATTACTATTTTTCAATATATTTTATGTGTTTTTTCCTATAAAAATGTTATTTTCCGATGGCTGCCTGGTGTACAAAAATGTGTACATATGTTCATATCAATTTTTTTACTCATAGTTGCCATATTTTTTTATTATAACAATATACATAGTAGATAGATTTGTTAAATGCAAAATTATTTTGTAAATAAGTAATATAATAATATTAATCACATCTTAATAATAAAGTAGCTTGTTGGTCTAGTGGTTAAGATTTTCGCCTACTGATTCCATGGTCGATGGTTAGAGCCCCACTCTAGTTAATTCTGCTGGCTGCTTATAATTCGCATCAGTAGCTCGCTTTCTGTAGAATCGCAGAACTGTCACAATAATCTGTATTTCGCAATGGCATTGTTCCTTTTATAAATGTACAGTTTCGGTTTTCTACACATTTCACGAATTTAGTCGACGTTTCCAAGTTTATTTTAGAACGTTCGAGTAATTTCTTATTGACTGCAAACGTCCAGATTACTGGGAAATCCTCAATTATGTGTATTCTATGTCTATAGTCTCGTGATAATATTCAACTTTTTCCGGCCTTTCTGTGCTTGTTACCTTCAACACTCGCTTCCTTATTAATTTTTTTACACTTTTTCATAAAATGTGCAAATTTATTGTAACAATGTTGAGTACTCAAATAATAAATTGAGTTATCCTGAGAGAGTTAGTTGCATTATAAAATAAAAACAGACCCGGAAAGTTCCAAAACCAAATTTGACTTGAAAACTAATTTTCCAAAAGATTTTCTTTTGCAACATTGTGAAAAAAACAAGAGATCAGCAACCTATCGATGAGAGGTTCTCATAATATAAGATTTATTTAAACTCACGTAGAGATAATACTGCTTACGTTTGAAAAACATTTTAATGAACATTAGTTAGTTTCCATTAATAAATAACAAAATAGTTTAAAGTAGATAACAAAGAAGTTATAAACATATATTTGAATTTTGAAATTATATAAATAGGACCCCAGTTTTTCGCCGGTTGACCATACCGTGGAAAAACCTATAGGTAACCATACGAGTTGCATTCTGCTGTAAAATGCTGACGGGGTTGAACGTCCTTTGCTTACCGTTGCAAACACTACCGAATACTGTTCAGGTGAGCCGACTTCAGGGAATGAGATTCATGTTTCGCCCCTAACGTACATGCACCAGAGGCGGTGGCAGAAATGGGCCGAAAAACTAAGCCAAGAATTTTAAACACAGGGAGGCAGGTAGAAATCTTGGGAGTTCTTCTCTGCAGGTTGTAACAAGTTATTGGTCAAATATTATGCATTATTGATTTCAATAACGCATAATATTGCTTGTTTGGGTCGTGCATATTATTTCTTGTTTGGGTCACCTGCTACATATGACCACCTCCGACTAATATTCAAAGGCAAGATAAAAAGCAGATGAGGAATTTGTAGAAGGCAAATGTCGTGGCTGCGCAACATTAGAAAGGAAATTGGATTTGTTTGGGTAGCGCAGGACAGTGATATTTTCGCACAAGTGATTGCCAACGTCGGAGGGACCCAATAAAGGACAAAAAGAAGAAGAAGCCGTAGCCAGAATTTTCACTATTTAATATTTATATTTACGTGCAATTCATATAAATTAGTAAATATCGTTCCGCTTAATATACAACATACTTATATAAATAATTATATAAATAAACTTAGTCCGGTCCTAGTCGCATTCTTTCAGATTTGCACGACCACTAAGTAAAAAAGTCTCGTTTTGTTATTCGTTATGTTGTTAGTTCAAATACGTTTGTGTACATATTTTACGACGTGCCGTACAATAAGAGAAGTAATAGGAGAGTTGAGGACCGCGCAACGCAAGAGCGCAGCGGAAAAATTCTCGTCGGCCAAAGCGACGTAAAATTAATGTTTTAATTGAGGAATTCACATTTTTCACGGAGGAAAATGTTACCACCTGATTTAAGGGTGAGCTTTTGAAAAATGCTCACAGTTAACAATCATTATAATAATGAAGCCTTAATTCTCTCATTGCGTTTCTGCATTACAAACTGAAATGAGTCTGCCGTTTTCAGTCATTAAATTGTATAGGCAATCCACTTAACATTGTAACAACTATCATTACGAAACACGATTTTAGACCAAGCTAGTATCAAAACTGAGATCGAATTCGAACTCATCTAATTTTATTTTTTCCATTGATTTTCATTTTGATTTGTTACAACTTATTACACTTACAAAGTATTTTTACAATACTTTTGTATAATATTTTTATTGGTATTTTCTATATAAATAAATTACAAACCATCTGAGTAACCCTTTTTTTTATTTTATCAACTATGCTAATATCAGCTTTATATTATTTCTTAACATCTTCATTCTTTACTCTATCATAAATGTATTTGCCCTAAATACGTCTAAGTGATCCCATCTCTACCGCATTCAGTCTACTTTCGTTCCTCTTCTGCCAGCTCCAGGCTTCACTTGGTACCATAATACCATAGTATAGCGCTAGTTTTGCCTCAATAGACATATTTCTTTTAGAAATTATTTCATTCAAAGCACCGTTCACCTTATTCCCTGAAGTCATCGTCCTCTCGAAATCTTTCTCAGCCTTCCCTCTTCTGTCGAACGTGCTTCCCAAATACTCATCTACTTGCTCCAAACATTCATTGCCTACTACTTTTTCACACGTTGTCTTACTTTCTTCCCTCTCGAACATTCGTACTTTATATTCATAAAATAATAAATTCATAAAAATATATTCATAACATAATATATTCATAAAAAATACTAGCGTAATGACTTGACATTTTCTGAGAAAAATAATTATGATTAGATGAATTAAACGATGATGTATAATATCTAAGACAATAGCTGTTTATTTATAAACGTTTTTGTGTAGTTGCGTTAAGAATATTCAATCAGGCGTGTTTACTAAATTTAATGCCTACGTCTTATTATACATAACAATGATCAACTTTAAACATAATCCATTGGAAGGAAACCTTGAACATTATATCTCATTATTAACATATATATTTCATCTTCAATAAATGCAAAATCACTTTGTGGTGCCATTTTAAAATTATTAAAATTAAAAACAAGTAACTTTGTTTTAACCACTGATTTTATTTTAACAAACACTCGACATGTTTCGGGAACCAACGGTCCCTTCTTCAAGAGAATACAAGGTATACTGAAGAATCATAACAAGTATAGATCTTAATTTATAAAGTCATAGAAAAATAACAAACAAAGAAAATGCACAGGCATAGATTACCCCCGGAACATAGACAAAACATAGACAATAAAAGACAAATATGTAAGTTAAGCAAGATCTTTGTAAGTTAATCAAGTATTAATCTATGTAAGTTAATCAAGTATCTTGCTTAACTTACATATTTGTCTTTTATTGTTTATGTTTTTTCTATGTTCCGGGGGTAATCTATGCCTGTGCATTTTCTTTGTTTGTTATTTTTCTATGACTTTATAAATTAAGATCTATACTTGTTATGATTCTTCAGTATACCTTGTATTCTCTTGAAGAAGGGACCGTTGGTTCCCGAAACATGTCGAGTGTTTGTTAAAATAAAATCAGTGGTTAAAACAAAGTTACTTGTTTTTAATTTTAATAATATATATTTCATTAAGTCGGAGTCAAGTATGTTATGTAATATAATACCTAGATAATAATTAAGTTTATTATAATCAATAAAGTATTCTTAACATAATCTTTCTTCTCATTTAAGACCATAACATAAAAAATTATAATGAACGTCTTCGCGTCTTTGCTGCATTTATTTTTGCTTCAAAGCAAAGTTTAGCAAAAAATTATTTAATTCCTCTTAAAGTAATTATATAAAACATACTTACGTTATCACACATCACTAATTCAATTGTCATTCAATTGTCCTTCATTAAAAAAACTTAATTCATTTTAAATGCGCAGTAATTTTATTCGTATATTCTTTGTTTTGCTGAAGTTTTATATCATGAATATTCAATTTAATTGCACATTTCAAATGATATAATCTTTTTCTTTGAGTACATCGCTTTGAAATAACTCATTTCGAAGATAATGTAATTTCAAGCATTGATTATTCTAAACAGGTAGACAGTTTTATCCAATTAAGCTAAAATAATGTCGTACATAGTCGTTAAATTTCGTCTTCTATATTTTACCATATCACAAAGTTGTTAAAAAACCTTTGAATAAATCCTGCCAGGTAGCGCTACGACTTCCAGCCCATTTTACTAACAGAAAAATTCAATGGTTAGATTTTTTATGTGCACCTCCCCATATGAATCAAAATATTTCTTTGTATAATCAATGAACTGTGTTCTTCAAAAACGTAAATTCACGTAAAACGTTATTTAATTGAAATAAATAAAAATATTCTAGTGATCTCAAAATATTCTAGTATTAAATGTACTAATTAAAGGCATCACAGCCCAACATAATTTAATGTGTGAAATAATGCAATCATTATTCGCAACTAAGGAATATAGAGTATATAGAATAAATAACATTAAACTATGCCCGTTCAACACTTTACTAGTTACACACAGAATATAGTTAGGTTAGGTTAGAATTTAACAAATAAATACAAATTCACTCAAAATTATTAACTATTTAATTAATGAAAATATCTGGTTATTTTAATGGAATAATGGAACATTCTAAATAAATTGTTTTTACATTGATAAAATATTATTGCAGAGTTTTATTATCTCTTTGAATAATTTCTTTAAATTAAATACAGATTAAATATTCTAACATTGTTTTGTTTAATTAAACATTTTTCGCTGGATTTTCTTTTATATTTTAATACATGGTTTCGTTTAATATATGGAGTCAGGACTATCGTCTGGTATTGGGTTTTGCCGGTTTCGTTCTTCAAGCAAGAATATTTTGTCAATTTATCTTTTCATTTCATTTGAATACACAACTGAAAAATGAAATATTGAAGTAATAACTATACACGGTGGTATATGAAGCATTTATAAGCTTTGGCGTATAAAGACATTATAATAAACGCAAATGACTAGCATTTGTTAGTTGGTTACCATATACATTATTTATTTTGTATCTTTGCTCAAATTAAAATTATTTTTATACCATAACATAACAATTAAGAAAAGGGCTGGTTTTGATGCACATATTTATTTTAAAAAAATATTTCAAAATGTCTTCAAAATTTCTAAAATTAAGTCAAACTAATATTGAAGCCATCAAACCCATTCTCTATTTAAAACATATGTACATTTATTGTAAATTTTTTAATGCATAGTTATGCCATCAAATGGTAAAATGATAAAAAATATCCATTTTTGTGTACCTAAATATATATCTCCGAATTGGCAGATTTTTACTTGTTTATAGAATCTCTTTTTTATTTTACCTACCTTTAGTTTCTACCTTCATATATTTTTGTATCAAATATATTTTTATTTATATTATTTTATCTACCTCTTTATTCCTGTTACATAATTAATATTTTATATTACTACATTTATCTATCTATCTTTTTAACTACCTATTTATTTTTTTGTATTATAACTCATTTTCTTAAATATCGTCCCTGTATATATAATTAAGCATATGTGCCGTTTTAGTACATTCTGAGATAAACGAATGAAACTACTTTAAAAAATAATTGCACAGACTGGATTTATAAAAAATATTTTAAATAATTACTAGGCAGACTTGCCAGACGAACGGCAATGTTTTTTTTAGTATATCTCTATTATGCATATGAAAAATTGACAACTTGATTCATTCATCTGAAAATGTATTTAACGGCACATTGGCTTAGTCATATATACAGCGACGATATATTGAACAATTTTAATTTTACCAAGAATAAGAAAAATATTAAATTGAGGAATTTAACTTCCCCAGAACAGATTTCACCAAGCGGGGCGTTATTAGATAAATTTAAAAATGTGTAATAGTGATAATCTATTAATAATGTATTGACTGTATACACATTTGGAATGAATGAAGAAGAATAAATACATAAATAAAGTAAATAAATATGTAAACCCGTATGGATTATTATCAGCACGGGGAAAAATCCCCGAAATCAAGCGTCCACCGTTTTGAAACCAGCACGCTTCTGATTAAGTAACATTCTCCGTAAAAAGAGGCATCCCGCAATTAACGCGGCCGGATTACACTTTATCCTCGATGGTTCAATTCACCGCTCACACGTTTTATACACGTGCGTTCTAATTTATTGTGACGTAGATATAATTAATCTCGGATTATTTCAATTACTTGCAGACTAGGATTAATTCCGCTATGCATACAACAGCGCGCTGAATAACTTCCATTACGGTGATGCGCCTTTGTGGACAGAAACAAAATGTATAACAGATATTTAAAGAGAAATATGGTATTATATTAAAGAACCCATTCTTATTGTGATTTTTAGAACAAAGTTCTGCGAATTTTTTAAAACCAAATTTATTAATCGATTAGAACATACCTACAGAATAAAAAGTAACCCATAAAAACCAAAGTTTTTATTATACTCCCTTTCTCATTTACTAGTGGAAACTGGTTTGGCGCTTAACCTACGCGTTGGGCTTCGGTCGAGCGACGCAACGAAAGGGAGTAATAAAAAATTTCCAAAATCCAAAATTATACTATAATCAGGTTCCGTGTCTACCAGACGCGTTGAAATATTTTCATACAACTTAGTAAGTTGTATGAAAAAACCACTAAAAATTTGAAAAATACAAAAATGTATTAATTTTTTTAACTAAAATTTGATAGATCTTCTTGATCGTCGCCACGAGTATGTTTGCAAAGTTTCAGCTCGATTGGATCACGGGAAAAGGGTTAAAAATCGATCCAAAGTTTTTTCTTCAAGCAAGCAGACGCCACGAGTTAATATAAAGGGAGTAAAAAAGAAATCAAAGAAAAAATACATGGCTGCTGCCGGGATTCGAACCACGGATCTCCAAACTATCCGGGAAAGGTTACCTATTACACTGTAGCGGCCTCGTACATTGCCGTTAACTTATCAGCCTTGTATGTAGTCCCTTTTTTATATTTGATTAACAAGTTGAAATTTTAGAACAAAATTCCTTGATTTTTTTACAACCAAGTTTATTAATCAATTAGAAAAGAAATACAAGACTTTAAGGTCCATAAATTGATGGCAATATACGAGGTTACTTTTCAAAGGAGGTTAGACTGAAAAGGATCAAATATTGTGATCCTGTTAATGTTGAAAATACTGAATTAAAAGATTAATCGAAGAGGACCCATCTTGCTTCATCAAAACATTATCAAATCTTTAAAACTAATTATAGCAAACAAAAACCGATAGAAGTAACATAAAATACCTTAAAAGATTTTTTAATTCTAATCTGCCTGAGTTTTATACAATAGGCATAAATAAGTGTGTAAATCTTTGACAAAAATTGATAAAATCAAATGGCTCTCGCGTTGATTAATAAAGTTTATTTACTCTAATGTTATATTTAATTAAATTTGGAGATTAAAATCGGCCATTATTTTCGGGACAAACTAATATTAAAGCATTACGGAAATTAAGCATGGCACATGTGTTTTGTCCATTACGTAATCATCATTATAGGCCATCAAGATGAGATTTCTACAAGGCATAGTGGAAGTTACCAAAAGGGACAGAATCAGAAATACTCAATTATGAGAATGTCTCGAAGTAGAACCCTTATTAACGTTTATCGAGAAATCACAGTTACGGTGGCTGGGACATATTTTGTGGATGCCGACAGAGAGACTGCCAAAGTGGATATTCCAGGCAGGGACCAGATGGCAGAAGACCAGGGGCCGTCCTAGGAGGCACTGGCGGAAACAGGTTGCAACTAAATTGGGCAGACGTGGAGAGTGAAGTCCAAGATAGGAAAAGTTGGAACCTTTTTTGCGGTGCAGGGACCCCGACCCATTAGAATAAGGGATAGACGAAGAAGAAGAAGGTAATCGTATCTTTACAATTTACATGAATAAAAATTAAATCAAATCAAAGTTAAACTATCACGCTTGATAAAATGGAATATAAATCTGGAAATATTTAATAAACATGAATAGTTTTAATCAACTAAAAACTCTGTAGAAACCACTTGGAAAAGTAACTTTACTTCTACAGTAACTTATACTGTGTTACACTGTAACTTTGTCAAGACTTGTGTGTTATCCATTACTTATTTTGCTTAAATTTTCATTGTTGACCAGGAGCGTGGCTACAGTTGCTGAAAAGAAGAGTACCTATATCAAATAATGACATACTCGTAAGATTTAAATGGTTATTAATTATAGTATATAGACTTTAATTTCCAGGCATCTCTCCGTATTTATTATTTTTAAATTATTCAATCTAAAGCCTCCGTTATTGATAAGAAGAATATCAATATCATTTTCTTTTTTAAATGTGTGGCCTGTCTCCAAAAATTGGTTCGAAAATTCCGGAGAGTTATTATTATTCAGACATGTGTTTAATGTTTTTTAATGTAATATTAAAATTGTGAGCAATTTTACCTGTATAAAATACAATACGTCATTACAATTGAGTTTATATTTACCGGAATGATTTAGTGGGTCGACTTTGTTATTGGAGTTTATTATGAGTTTACCTAAGCTATTTTCAGTATACAACGCGGCTCTAATATTACTTAGTAATCTTTTAGTCACTTTATCTAAAATTAATGATGACCGCTAGTTCCCTCTCTGTAGAGTGCTTCTTTTTCGTCAGTTTTTATGCAAAGCTTGCGTACAAAATAAACATTCTTCCCCTAAATTATTCACCGAAATAAAAATGCTTCCGGCATGACACGATTCCATATGATTCCCGAAGCGTGCGGAATTTCTACCCGAAATTCAACCCGGCGACGCCTCTCCCGCTCGCAAATGTGAAGGTAGTAAAAAATTACGAATATACAGTGATGTGAAGTTAATAACGGGAACACGGGATGACTGTTATCAGACATACCTGTTACAATTTCGTCTGCCACTCTGTTTAATACCATATTTTGAAATATTCAGCATAAGGGTTGAAATAGGTAATTGTAAAAGTTATGACTTGCGTTTTGAATTTGATCCAATTACAGAGAAATAAATTATTAAGTAAATAAAGTGTCCCGATTAAATTTATACATTGTCGTTAAATAATAATGGAGAAATATAATCTATACATATTTAATTGTAATTTCGGATATTTTATACGTCATCAGGAGGACGACCTTTACCCGCGGAGGTAGAGGTCGGACTGATTAAAGGTGCTGCTTTATAGGGCGTAAATTGTATGCACTTTGTTGTGGAGTGTTCTCTTCTTCTACAATAGAGGTCGCCAGTGTGCAATATGTACTAGTTACGTCGGCGCATTTTACTGCGACTTCTCTCAAGGGTTGAATCAGTGTCGTTAGAACAGGGCGCCAAACCTATTGGAGAAGTATCCAACGAAACGTCGAGATTCGCTTCTCGGTAATACATACGGTGCGTATAAAATATCCGAAACTACAGTTAAATATGTCTAACGACCGTAATAACAAGCTTAATTCTTTAATTATCTATACAGATGTGAAAAATGCTTCGTACTACATGCAACAGATAATTAAATCATAGGTGACCATTTCATTAAAAAATATGTATCAGGGAAATTTCTGTAATTAATGTGTTTCATCAGCCTATGAGCCTGAAATTAAATTGGATGACACTTTATAAAGAAGTGATTATTTTTTTACTGTTACTTGTTAAGGTATATATTAAACTATTTTCATATTGAAAAAAAAATGCTCCGGTCATGTCCATTCCCATCCATGAGCTCCTCCGCCATAACTGAGATACAACGTTCCCCGGTGAGCATCTGTCTGATACAAAAAAGAAGGTCATTTACTTGTGTAGAAATGAAACAACAAACACCAAATTACTACCTGACTACATGAATTACTACTTAACCTACACATATATTTTACTTTCTCCAGTGTAACTTGGTTTTTTGTAATTGGCGGAAGGCTCTGTGTAAATAAAACTGATAAAAACAATATATCACAATATAATATCTGTAAGAAAACTAGTTAACGTTAAATAAAAAAAAAGAATAATAAATAAATAAATAATTATTTATTTAATACCAGAGTATATCAGATTCGAGTGACACGCTCACACGCAAACGGGATACATTGGTATATATGTGTATCAACCTCTGTATACGGGTATAAAAACTAACACAATGAAACAATGTGCGTCACACGCACGGCTTACACGTAAAAATTCGATTGTCTTTCTTTAATGAAAGAAAAATGAAAGAGGTCTACGCGTGGTGACGCGTGTCAGGGTAGAAAGGTTTAAATACCCGCGCGCATGAGCTTATGTTGTTCTTGGCTAAATCCTGTCATTGAGATAATAACTGTAAATTACTGTAAATACCTTGTTCAGTAAATACCGACATGGTATTCTGTGTTTTATTGTCACGTCAGATAAAACACAGGATACAATGTCACGCCACAAGTCAGTTATCTAATCCGAGAACGCGTCTTATCAGGAGACAAGACGCATCTAACTGAATAGGCTTTTACTAGCGATACTAAAATTGCACATGTTATGGGGATATGTAAATGTATGTTACTTTGTTCATAAATGTTATCATTTTTGATTATTTTTCTCACTATATTTTCTAGGTTACTTTTAATTATGTTAGAAATAGTAACATTTCTGGCTGATTTTCTTTACACAAATTTTTTGTTTTATCCAAAATAACTTCTACATTATAAACTTTTCAAAGCAAGAAAACACTTTGTGGCTTAACATTATAAGAAATTTAAGAAAAAATTACACACTATGTTTTAAACCACTTAATTGCTATATATTTGTCAACTAGTTTCGGTTGGACTCAACCTTCTTCAGGACAATTACAATATAGACTGTCAGTCTATATTGTAATTGTCCTGAAGAAGGTTGAGTCCAACCGAAACTAGTTGACAAATATATAGCAATTAAGTGGTTTAAAACATAGTGTGTAATTTATTCTTAAATTTCTTCTACATTATAGTTACAGAGTTTGCGGCCCCATTTTTGAGTTAAATTTTAAGTCAATGAAAAAAGACCATAAAAATAATTTATAACAACTGTACAACCTTGAATAATGGATTTAAATTAAAACCGATCGTAGCCTGTTCTAATGTAGTCTCTGCTTGGCGTATATTACATAAGTAAAATACATTTATTTTCCGGCAAATAATTTTATGTCTATCAATTAAGTTCTCACGTATTCAAGAAAACCTTCCAAGGCATACCTAGGAATCAAATATATATATATAATACGTATGTGTATTTAACGTCAGGTTTTCCTCGATTTATTCTTGACGTATTTATTAATTATCCAGAATTATAACGTTTCGTGGTGGTTCTAAGTAGAAAAGTAATTAAGAAGAGAAAAATATCAATAAAAATTTAGTGGAGGTTCTAGGTAGAAATGTAATTTTAAAAAGAAAAAATCAATAAAAAACATATTTAATATGTTATTCTTATGAGATTACGACGGTGGAAGACGAAAAAAACACTTTAAATTAAGTAAACACTGAATATGAATTTAATTCGAGCACTTTTATTTAATTCACAATATTTCGAATCAATTACTCGTGTGGAATATTTTATACTCGGTTTTCCAGTATTTACACTCTGTGATCGCACTTATTCACTATTGACCCCGCAAGATAGACTCCTAATTTATTGATTGTACTGAATCGCTACATGTCGCTTGTTTATCTCTGGTTTTGCTGAACTGTCAAAATATAACTGTTTCTGTCGCGTCTTACGCACAATTTTACACTCTCGATTTTTGAGAAGTTTCCGATGTTACCGTGTTTTCAAGACACTTTTCGATTCACTATAAAATGTAAAAGAGTGCTGTAAAACCCTCGATTACATGCAATTCTTTCCGTCTCTACAGTTTCGTTATAATATAATTAAAAGACACTGTTAAAGATGGAAGAAATATTTCTGACAAATTATTTTCATATTTTTTAAAAAAATATTTGAAGTATTGTTTTTCGTTTATTTAGAAAATCATATTCTCTTTAGCATATCCCAAACAGAAGGGATTCCCGCAAATATTTGCAAGGTTACTCTTTTATGATATACGCATCCCTTTTCCTCGATAAAGTTCTCATACTAACCCTTTGGTTGCGATACTCTCCGTCCCTGTCGCATCGCGAATTTATTTAGTCAGAAACGTAAACATACTAACGGTAGCCATTTCTTATTCATGGCAAGAACGTTTACCGTCCGGATTCCGGTCGAGATCCCGAGAGGGAAAATATGCGTATTTTATGAATGCTAAATAATGTTTGAGGCTTTTATACGAACTGTGAATAAATGATAAGGAAAATTTCAAAAAAAATACCGCCGTATTCGAAGTCTTTAGATAATTTCCAAAATTGTTAATTTTTATTTATTTTTTATTTATTTATTTATCTTCATCTTGTTACATGACATAGGAGATAGAGCCGCTCATCTCACTAGGAAGAACCTGTGCCGAGATGAGCAGCTGAACAATATTAGTGAGAACAAAAAATAATAAAGATATACAACAAAATACTATATAACTATAAGATTAATTAATTAATTAATTGAGTATTTAAATATAAAATGTGGATAATAAGAACATTATATATTGTATAATACAAAAGCAATAGTGAAAGTAAAGTAATATATATAAAAAATCATATGCATGGATAGTAACAAAATGTATATATAATAGCGCAGTTAAAAAGTATATTTAGGTGTATACCTATATATGAAAATTAAACGAATATTTGTGTATATTAAATAGTGTGATAAGAAATGAAGTTTAATGAGAAATAAATTATGACCTGTTTTCGGCAGTTGGGTATTTGTGCAAATGCAGGTGACAATAATGTCTTCTCGAATAGTGTTGTGTAAAAAGTTAAGAGTAGGGTGTCCACACTGACTATGACAGAATGGACACCAAAGACATTTGGATATCGCTTCCATCAATCTGCATAACACCCTTAACCATTTTTTTTAAAAGTGACAGAGTGTTTGCACTCTTAATATTTTCGGGAAGAGCATTGAAGAACAAAGGAGCCTTGTAAAAATTATTTGTTTGTAATGTATTCGTTTGGTCCATAATTATCCGCCGCTCTTTAAAAATTATATTGTAATGCAATCAATCACAAAGAGCACGTAATCCTAGGGCGGCAATATCCTACTGAGATGTTTCTGATTAAAATTAAAATTAATCAAGGAACTCTTCGCTACTCACGGAAATTTCTCTAGAATCTATGAAACTTACTGGAATCTTATGGGAAATAAGTTTTTTACGAAAATTTCCTCTTCAGTTTTTCCTTTATACACGTATATAAACAAATATTAAAATTTTAAATACGGATATTGCTTTTGCTACTTACATAATTGAATATTGTTATTTCAGTCTAAAATCGACATCAACTCTCACTTTAGTATAAAGCGGCCATTTTGTCACGTGACCTATCCCTGGGGGTTGATTGGTTGAAGTGGATATAGCTGTCTTTGCTATTAAAAAAGATTTGGAAACATGATTTTGAAAGAGATAGAACTATATTTCTTATAAAATCTCGAATTCAGCGCATTCTCTATCAGTAATCCAAAACATTTTTTGATATACATAATTTTTTGAAATAGAGATGCGAACACGGAATACATGTCACATCAATATTCTAACTATTTTCAAATTAAGTTAAATCTTTTTGCTATTAAAATAGGACTCACTTGCTGGTGTAGAGTGAGGTTCGAACCCCCGACCTTTGTATCTCGAGGCGAGAGTCCTAACCACAAGACCAACAAGCTACTCATCATTGCTGCCTTTACTTTTATACCCCGCGCATATTATAAACAAGTATCATTGTAGGTTGTAGACATCATCAAGGTAAATCACTGCTTAGTATTTGCTTGAAAATTTAGAGGAAACTAGTTTAAAAATTTGATATCTGCAAAATTAATACTAATATTTTTAATCGAAATTTCATTCTGTATCTGATCTCCTAGCTTACTATATATAGAAATACTCTTAATGATAGAACAGTTAAATAAAAAAACTAATAATTTGTATAAATAAAATAGTGTGATAAAAACATGATTTTTTTTTTAATTTGTGTAATTTTATTTTCATTAGTTGACTACGAGCCATTCAAATATGCGGTCTTTTATGGCAACGTCCACCTATAAAGGTCCAGGGGTTGATTATTACGCATTTCCCGAACAGAACCATTAATGACAGAGCTTTACATGCAACCTTTTTACGAAATGAAAAATAAAAATTCAAAATGAATTTTTATTTTTACCACAAACGTAAAATAAATTATTATGCAGCTTTGTTAATATTTATAAATTTTATTAATAAAATTGAAATTATTGGCTATTTATATTTATTGTTTTAAAATCAGGTAAAAACGTGTGTATAATATTATTACCGGTTCAATTATTTTTGCGCTTTCAAAATAATAACGAGCAACTTCGGTGATATACAAAAAATAAATTATACGAGTTAGGCAAACACGCCACAAAACGTTTTACCTGGAAATCAATTGCAAAAATACGGGTGAAATCACGCGAGATTGTTAACCAGATTTAAAATACAATTAAAACTAAAAAACTTCACTAATAAATTATAAACATCAGACCTTTTAAAAACACAAGTGTGTTCATTTATTATTCAACGATAATTAACAATTTTTAAAAGGAAACATAGAAACTGTATACATATTAGATAACTCGACTAAACGCTCACTGCAGAACACTCTACGTATGTAAACTACAGGAAAAACTTCTGGTAAAAATGTCATACAAAAATGCATATTATGACCAAAGGCAAAGTCTGCTTGGTGCATGTTGTACTCGTATTGTTCCTATTCGCTATTCGCAATATTTATATTTAGTCTAAAACGTCACTTAGTGTGAACGCGTCTACCACCTATCGTCTATCATCATCATCATTCTTGGCACTACAACCCTTGGTGGGTCTTGGCCTCCTCAATAATTTCCTCCACTCATCTCGGTCTAGTGCCAGCTCTCTCCAGTTCCGAAGCTCTAAGACAGAGATGTCTTTAAGAACGTTGTCAGTCCATCTTAATTTTGGCCTTTCTAAGTTCCTTCGCCCTACTGGCCTTGAGTTCAGCAGGGACTTTGGTGCTTGAAGCTCGAACATTCTCTCCACATGACCCAGCCACCCAAGTCTTCCCAGTTTTATAAATTTTGTGACGTTTGGCTCCTTAAATAGAGTATTATGGACATAAATCAACCTTATTAAATAAATACCTATATGAATCCAAGAGAAAGTGAAAGTATTTGTGCTACATTCCACCATTAAACAATACCTTTTCTTTATTTTGAACTGAACGGTTTGAGTGTAATTAGTGCAAAACTTCTGGAGACAATATTTGTATGTGTCCATAAAACTTACTACAGTCCACATTTTATTTAAACTGTTATCAGTTAACGAGACAATTCTACTTACTAACAGCGAACTGATGTAATAAAGTTTTGAAGACTGTGGTACGACCATTAATAATCAACGCCAAAAGCTGAGCCACAAATAAAATTCTTGAAATTAAAGTACATGTGAATCAATTGTAGATGCTGAGGTGGTCTGGCAGAGTAATAAGATTTAACAGAATCTAAATTGAAGCAGAAGCTTCAAGGTCACATTGATCGCCGAAAAGCTTAAGGAGGCCATGACTGTATAAAAATTCAATATCCCCACATCCAAATAAACCAGAGTGAGATCATAGGTAATATTTGGTCAATCAGAGGAATTGAAGATGGACCAAATGAGCCAAATGACCAGATTAAAGACGACTACTGGCTTACTGAGGGCTGCAGCGAAAGATAAAGGGATCATGACAAGGACATCACAAATGTAACGATCCTCAGTACTAAGGAAACAGACTGAAATAGAAGACGGATTGGAGAAGAAAAAACCAAAATACAACCTTTGACAAAATGCCCTCGTACTTGCGCTCAAGAAGGGCCTATCTCGTCGAAAAAGAAAAGATAAAAATATGATAAATAAATACATTTTCGAGCAAAATTATCCTAACGTGACAGTCGGCCGTGTACTGAAAATAGCAATATTTCTATTTCTGTATCTTATAACACTGTAATGACGTCAATTTTGACGTTTTAAGTTTGACAGGTTTGAAGTTAATGAATTAATAAATCAGAAATCTCTAAAAGTGAATCGTGAATAACTTAACATTTGTTTACGTTTATAAGCTTTGTGATGCATTGATGGCATTACAATAATGAAAAACAACTGTCATGATACAAAAATAGCAATGTTGCTATTTTCAGAATACGCCCGATTACCTGGGTAACTTTCCTATTTGTATTTTCAACAGTAAATGACTATTAGTCGCCTTTTTGCTTTCGGTAGAAATATTGATTTTTTCGTAGGTACCCCCACCGCTCGGTTTTAGTAGATTACCACACACATATACACAAGAGGGTATGTACATATGTGGGCACACACGTAAACCGAACATTATGTTATGTACGTGTGTACGTTTTCGGAATATGGAACGCATTAACATGAACACACACGAACGCGGTTTCCCGTATACAGCAGGGACCAAATTTGAATATTGTTTGTTTCTCAAAAATGCGGCATGAAAAAGTGATTCGATAAATCAAAATTTATTATAAATTGATGGAATAGACTTTTAAATACTTGACAACTTAGATGGTGAATATTTCTATCTTCGAAAAATATGTAATTTTTCCAATTTTCGTAACTTGATTCGTTACTTTGTGAAACTTGATTCGTTACTCTCTTTTCCCAAGAGTTTGCATAATATTATCCGATCTATCTCCATTAGTTTAAAAGAAAACAAGTATTATATGTAGACGGTATATTTTTCTATTTAAGAATTATTTACTAGGTTTACAGCCGATTTTGTTATTATTACTCTATATTAAAGTATTTTTTTATTCCAAGAAAGTTTCAACATGGTCTTCAATCACTGAAAAAATTTTTTGTTGAATCATATTTTTTAACGGTTAGTTAGATATTTAAAAGCTTCATATCGAATCAAAATTTCAGACAGAGTATCCACCACTACAAAAGTTCAAGAATTTTGACTGCTTCGCACAAACAAATTTTCCGGTTTTATTATAAAGAAATATATATATTAATTTATCAAATTATTATAAAAAAATGTTTAAAATGACCACAAATAACACCCCTATCGACAATTTAAAGTATTACACTGATAAAAAAAATTGTTCTTACAATAGTACTGAATGCAACCAATTAAAACTCTCTTTCTTCACAATCAATTCTTCATTATTAAGAGCCATTTGTATCACAATGTTTTGCCAACATTCTCTATTCATCTTGAATCTGGACACAGCATTTATCGCCGTGAATCTAGGGAAATGTTGACAGACTGATTACACATTTGGTTGCCAAATCATCTCCTCGATTTTTCCCTTCTTTGTCTATTTACAGATTTGGTACTGTCCCTTTGCCCCGGTTTTCAAAATGTAAGAATATCACATCTCTAAAAATCACATTGATATCACATCATATCGATTTTCTTCATTTTCGAAATCGGATACATATGGAATTGACTAGCTCGTTCCATAAAATACATGCCAAAGAATAAGCAAATTCTGGTATAAGAGGCACACATCAAGAGTAAAATAGGATACGTGCTAGCTTTATGGGATATCAGATATACGACAATCCAAAGAGACTTCAAAGACAATAAAATAAAATACTGAAAATGGTTACACCTTGAACTACCTGACAACGACTGAAATAGTCTACCCCTTACAATATAGCAACTTAAAATCAATCATATTTCAAAATCTCTCTTTAACTTATATACTAAGTTGATAGTGGCGATAAAAAATACAAGGATATTTAATTATAATTCAAACTATCGACACACTGTACAATATTCATTTTCCTCGTCTACGCGTTCAAGATGTGGTGTTGGCGTTGTTTTCTGCGAATAATACTATGAACAGCAGAAACAACGAATGAGTTTGTTCTTCAGGAAAATCGTACTTAAAGAAAAGAGGGTCATCATTATTTTATACTTTGAGCATGTTTTTAGAAGAGAGAGAGATGACGTGGAGAAATTGGAATTCACTGGGAATGTACAAAGGGTGGGTGGAGAGGAGGGACGGAGGTTCAGCAAAATGAACTCACCATTAACGCTGTACAAGCAGAAGAAATAACCACAATGCTGTATTCAAGAGCTTACTATTAAGAAATAAGAAAGATATCATATTCTTATAGCCAAAACATTAATCACTGTCTGTTTTATGTCAGTTTGACAGTAACTTTTCGATTAAGAATGACCAGTAAAAGTTTCAATCTCGTTTGAGGCTTTATAACTGTCCTCTTTATTACATTATTCTTCTATCTATTATCATAAGTCTTGACATATTTTTTTAATTGATCCGTTGTTTTGACTGTCCATCTTTACATATTATGATTAAATATATGCAATTCGTGACAAAATAGTCAAAGCGGGTGGTTTAAATTCACGACTGAAAACGTTGTAACAATGGGACCTAGTCGTAGATATTGTATCGCCAAGCTCATGTGACAATGGGTTGGATACGCCAATAAAAGATAGTGCTGGAATCGATGCCACGAACAAATACCGGATGACTTCCAGAGAACAGTCGGGCTTAATTAAATCTACCAATCAGGAGATCAGAGGAACCGAGAACCTTTATATTGAACATCAACTAGCTTGTATAAAGGATGAAGGCACGCTTATACAAGTCGAAGAAGTATTCGTTTATCTTTTATCAATTTTATTTATTGACCATCTCGTCGAAACTGATTGAAAATAAGCACTGGCAGAGAACAACGAGGAAGACCTCAAGCAACATGGTGAACAAATATTGAACAGGAAACTAAAGATAAGTAAAGCAACCGTACAAGTTAATGGAAAAAATAAAGTTAAAGAAGAAGATGAATTATTTATTAGTATGTATAATACAGCAACCAATTTTATTTAAAGTGCTATCGTCTCTGGATTATGACGATGATGACGCAAATATGATTTCAAAAATTAATAACTAAAGTAAGTAGTGTTGGAACTGATTGTGATTCTGCAGTAGCACCCCCACATACATCACTTTTACTCTGGACATGGGTCATGAAGAGGGGACCTTTTTTTGTATAGGTACAAGCTCTTTCATACTATGTCACAATTTTTTAATGAAACTTGATTTCACAAGAGCGTTGCTTTCCAGAAAAACTGGCTAACATTACTAAAATTGAGGTGAAAAATATGTTTTTATACCACATATGAAAAATAAGTCAATGTGAATATTTACCAAAATTACTTTGTGAAAATAAATAATTTACGTGTACATATTTGAAACAGGTTGTATTTCAGATGTACCACCACATTACTGTAAATTTCAAGCGACACAAAAGAGCTTAGCTCATAGCAACCGAATGGATACACAAAAAATATAATTGTTTTCCGAATCAACAAATTAAGAACGGTAACATTATACTTTCTACAAATGTACATTCTAGGTTCAGTGGAATAGTTTACCATTCAAATATTTTTTTTATTTCACTATGATAACTTCTCAATTACTGTCTGATGAATAGACAAAATATAAAAACGTCATCGATAATGCATTAATTTAGATTCGTTCGTGTGCGCGATTCCAGGTGTGGATCAAATGATGTTTAATTATTCATATATACTGCGGATTTTTCAATTACTGTCTCCGAGACGTCACTCACCTTAGTACAATATAACAGATGTCATTGTAAAAGATTATACAAAATAAATAAATTAATATTTACAAAGTAAACCACTAAAATTCATTTCTTGTAGTTCACCTAGTAGAATAAACAACTACAAACAATATCTTGCATAGATATTTAGTTTCAAAAGTAAAAAAAAAAACAATGAATACTTCGTTGTGTTTCAGCAATAATTTAATGGGTGGCTCTGTACTATATAAGTATAAAATATTCAACAAATAAATTAGAAAATATATTGCTAATCCAATGACCTTTAAAAATGTTTACGTCGTCAAGATTTTCATTGCGTTTCACACGATTCTAACATTCTATATTATGTCGTAAATTTTTTTTTTTTTATAGTTAGTAAGTGTTGCGTATGTTTGCTTAAACGTGAAAAAACAAAAAAGGCTTACAAAAGCAATTTTCAAATGTAAAAATATTAATATAATTAACAAAGTATTCCACACGCGTAGGCCATACCGTATCTTAAAATATCAATTATTATTTTTAAAAAAAAAATGTATTTTATTATTAACGTATAAAACATTCATTATTTTATCGTTATTTTTTAATTTGCCGCACCTGTGGATGTACATGAATCACCCATGAATATTGAGATATACCTAAAATGCAAAATTTCACGCTTAGCCTTGATTGCCATAAAAAAAAAATCATATGTAAATTCTTGATGAAGTACGTCTTAGGGTTGCCCCACGTCAACGCATTCAAGAAATATTTTTTAGTACAAAAATATTAGAAAAAACCACCACACGCGCTCACCATTGCCCTGACAACATAGGTTTGGTGATGAATACAGTGATTTTGAACAATATTTAAAAGAAACTTGTTGTCGATTTTGAGATATTGATAGGTTTGCGGTAAACAATATGTTTTATTTTCTATTTGAAATTGAAATAACTTAAATGTGTTAATTTTAAATATAATTTATATTTCCTTTAGATACTCTTATACATAATAGTT
Source organism: Agrypnia vestita (assembly GCA_016648135.1). Taxonomy (NCBI): domain Eukaryota; kingdom Metazoa; phylum Arthropoda; class Insecta; order Trichoptera; family Phryganeidae; genus Agrypnia; species Agrypnia vestita. The sequence continues at coordinate 54,999 of JADDOH010005017.1, forward strand.
ATCAAAATATACTTTTGAGATATGCAAACACGGCATACGTATCGCATCAATATTCTTATAATTTTTTTGAAAATATGCTACGAAAATAATAGCTTGCTGGTGTCCTGGAATGGAGCTCGAACCACCGACCACTGAATCATTTGACGAGAATCATAACCACTACACCAACAAGCTACTAAAATTGTTCGCACTACCGTATAAATTAATAAGAAAATACACAGTAACCCATTCGTTTATTTTCGTACAATTATTACATCCAATGACAGAGAAAGGCATAAAAATTATTCAAACGATTGTAAAACAATCCAACACGAGACGGGCACGCGACGGACACGTGCCGCATGTAGGTAGTACAATATGCACGGTATTATATTAAACATAATGTCTTTTGAAATGTCAAAACAATAACTAATAAAAATAAATATTATTGTGGTTACGCTGTCGCGCGTCGCGCTGCGTCTGTACTTATATATATTACGTAAAATATCGAACATTACTTCCCTCCCATATTATCAATATTGATTTTGTTTGGCCTAAGCTGCGGTAGATAACTAACGAGGTATGAAATATTTTATGTCCCAATAAATACCCCCTTTTATTGAACGCGCACGCGCGTAATTACAGCCGAGCCTTATTAACTGATAAGTAAAAATAACCCTTACAAACAACCGTAAAACTCTGATGAGAATTTTAAACAAATTGATGGAAACGTGAAACAGTTTTTTATCTTTATTTTACATCATAAGTTTACTGTTTTTTTTTCTACTATAATTTTTTTTTCTACTTTTTTTTCTAACTGCATTAAAACTGCTTGAACAACTTAAAAGAAAAAAATGGGTTTTATTTCGTTTCGTAAACTGCAACGCGATGATTGTCTCAACAAGATTTCTTATTGCAAAAGTTTCCAATCTAAAATTTATTTTGCTAAAATTCCATTCAATTCAAATTCCAAAGAGCATAAATAAAATGCAAGAATAAAAATTTCAAAACTACCAGAAAGTACCCAGTTAAAATAAATAATATTATTTTCCTTTTTAAATACCCTTGACAAAATTAAAGCTACATAAAAACGTATTGATATTTTTAGCATTTTTTGCAAAATAATGATTATTGTTTACTTGCTCAAGATATTAAAGATAGATTAAGTAGTCTTCAGTGAATATAATATATTCAATATACTAGATGGATATAAAGCAATATATTATAGAGAAAGAAGAAGAAAGGCAACCTATGGAAGGCCTACCCACATACTTGGAAATGAGAAGATTCCATAACATGGAGTATATATGGAGTATAAAAGCAAAAGCAGCAATATCCAAAAAATTAAAAATATTTTTTTAATACAATCACCGAGGATAACTTGAAAATGTATTTAAACCCTTTCAAAACCACGTTTTTTCTAAAAATTTATAGGCTACGTTTCCTATAAATCTCGAATTTGCGATGACTGCATTATTTTTTTTGATATTGCTGCCTTTGCTTTTATACCCCACATATAGAGACTTATAAAGCAGAATGTATCAGGACTAGCTGTTATATCAATGGAAAGAGCAATGAGAAACAGAAAAACGAACGAGCGGATAATGCAAACAGCAAAGATTGTCGACATTATCCGGATGATCGTCCAACTGAAGTGGGATTACCCCCCTGGTCGTGTAGTGCGGCTTAAGGGTGAGAAATGTATCTGGAAGATCTTTCAGTAGCCTTTCGTGGGTGATCGGGCATAGCAATAGCACAGGTCGGCCACACAAATTTGTACACATTGGGATCTCGACCTAAATAAAATGCTCGCCGCGCACTTATAAAAACTGCAGAAAGTTGATAAAGAAGCAAAAGAAGAAGGGGTGGAGTGTATATATCACAAAGTAATAAAAATTAACATAAAACAGTTTTCAGGACAAACAAACGAAAAAACTACAATTTCAATATTTTTATTTGCATGTTCTGAGAAAGCATTAACTGTGTTTATTAGCAGAGGGATGATTTTTGAATTAAGATAAATAATAGAAAGCTCACAGAGACGAAGTTACGAATATGAGAAACGTATATGGAAGTCTTTTTACGGTGGCGCGAAGGCTCACAACCTATATGAGCTGGCTTAAGTGATCACTGTAAGACATCTATAATTTATCTTAATTAAACTATAATACCTATCTTTACTCGCATCTATTGTGTATTTAACACTACATCAGAACACCGACAGACAGAAATAAATGGTTGCAGTTTTTTAATTAAATTATTACAGCAGGCGACTAATTCTATTAAAAAAAGTGAAAATAATGTGATGCTATGTTATAATTAGTAGCATTAATAATTTTAATTATTATCGAAAATAATGCTGTATTGTGGCGACATCCATTGTGTTAATTTTTTTTTTAGATGAATATCAGGGATTTCCGAATAGATCTAGGTTTTTTGTATTAATTTTTCTAAGAAAATTAAAAGGAATCTAAGAAAATTGGGAAGTCACAAAGTACATTCGCAGTAACGGCAGGTGTTAAAAAATACAATATTAATGAGAGAAAAACCGAAGAAAAATATTATTGTATTTAAAATACAGTAAATATTCAAACAGAGGTATACAAATCTAATAATATAAAGCATCTCAAGCTTAACTAACAAAATGTTGTTTAAATGTTTGGCATAATTCTGCTAAATTAGATAATCTAAGCAGGAACGAATGTACTAGTTGGTGAAATTTAATTACTAGGAGTGCACTAGACAACACGCAAAAATTCTCTGGCGGTGTGGTAGTTTTAATTCACGTAATAACGTGTTATCTCAGTTCGGGGTGGAATTTGTACGCTGTATCAGCGCATAAACATAATTACTATATCCTTGTAACGTAGCCACAAAAAATCAATTTATATCTGTAGCGTGTTTTGGCATTCTTCCTCTATTTCTTAATACATCAAACATAATAATTTCTATATTAAAGAAAACACATTATTATTGTGAAGTTGCAGTTTCAGAACAAAGTTCTGTGAATTATTTAACAATTTTTTATTAATCAATTAGAAAAGACATACAGAAAAATCAAAAAAACGAAAGAATATTTTGGCGAACCAACGGATCTCCATTGATAAATAAAAATTTGTTTCATATTAATTTCGTATCTGTCCGTCCATCCATCCGTCCATCTGCCTGTATGTCCCCGTAACTTCGTGTAATGTACGTAATTTCGTTCGAATTACAGCTAAAAAAACAATTTATACGGCCGGAGATGGGGTTTGAATCCCGGGCCAACAAACCATAACCGGCTGCTCTACGCATGCTGCTACAGTCGCCTTTCCGTGGACTGCCAAAAAGATATTATTAATATATACTAGCGTAACCAAACGCAACTAAAGCAACCATAATTGGAATAGTTTGACGTTCATTAGACTGATGGTTAAATTTAGTATTTTTCCTTAATCGGGTGGTTTTTTAATATAAAGCTTATGTGGTGCAATAAAAAATTACTTATAGTAAATGTTGTTGAAAAACGCCTAGCTATAGTGTTTTTGCTGCAAATATTTAAAAAAAGTATATTTATTAAAATAAAATAGGGTATTATGAAAGGACCGCCACTGAAACAACACAGCAAGTATAAGCAATCGATCATAATAAATACAATATGAAGTATAATTAAAAATACTAAACACATTTATTATAAAATACAAAATCCCTGTTATCAATTTAAGCAATGGGTCGCTTTTTAAGGGTTGAAAAAAGAAAGATAATGAAATGACTTATTAGTCGTAGAATTTAGACGTTTATTTATCCAAAATGAGGCGCTTCTATCCCCGTCTGAATTTACCCCTCGTTAAAAAGGCAATTGATTATTTAAATAAGTCCTCTGGTGACCATTAATTAGTGGTGAGTGACACCGCCGCCATCAATCTCCCGCCGGGGCGTGCCACCGTTTGGGGGCGCTGGACAGGCGAAGGGCGGGCGCGGTAAACAGTTTGGGAATGATTGATTTCAATGGAATGATTTATACAAAAGTGTACAAAGAGAATTTTTTATGAATGCATTACTTTTTCACGTTTTGTTTTGCTTCGAAAAAATACTTAGGTAGATATTTTGTATTCAGTTAAAATATAATATATTGGACGCATGACGTCTGTCTGAAAAAATGAAAAAAATGGTTTTATATTTTCGTAAATAGAATATTAAACCAATATGCTTTCGGTTTTATTTAAAATAAAATTTCAGGGATGATCTTACATACTAAGAATGCCAGAGGAACGAATACCAAGGAGAATCCTCCTGGCAACCCTGGAAGGAAGATGGCTGATGGGTCGCCCCAGATTAAGCTGGGAAAAGCAACAGAAAAATATGTATGAAAACAGGATGGATCTAGACTATTTGACTCGTGCAGAAGCAGCGCAAGATAGGGTGGAAGCACCTTGTCGAGTCTTTGGGCCCACGATCGTACTAGGACAAGGGGATGAACATGATGATGGTCTTGCATACGATTGCAAAAAATATATATATTGAATATATTAAAAACACAAGAATGCTGAGATTATACAAATTTATACTTTCAGGACTTGAGAAATATAATAATGTGCCTTCGTTTTTATTACTTTTATTTATTTTGTTTCAATTCCAATTACGATTACTATCTCAAAAATTATTGTAATTTTTTAAATGCGTAAAAATTTTGACGTTAGAAATAATTTCGATATTATATAACTACCTACTTCTCAATATTATTAACAAAAATTAAAAAAGAGTAAACATTTACGATTATTAAACTAGGAATAAGAAATTCATTTTTTTTATTTGAGTGTTCAAACGAAACCAGTATCGACCGTGGATAAATTGATAATTCGATAAAATGTTTAATTATAAAAATTAAATAAAATTATCAAATGAATGCTAAAATGCTGATTAATGATTTTCCAAATGAACAAGTAAATTTTGGATGAATCCTAACTGTACAATATTCACACTTCACTGAGTTTTATCGGTCATAAACCCTTTTAAATCGGGCTATCATATTTTTAAACAATGCTTATAATACATATTTCGATGTATAAAATGATTTTTTTTTTATGTTAGTGGGAGGTCACTACTATTAGCATAACGCCCTTCAAGTGTACGTTTATCACATGAAAAAGAAAATTACTTTAATACTGTAATTTTCTTTAAAAAAATTAAAGCCTTAAAAATTTCCCCTAGGTGTTGAAAGATTATTTCTGGTTTGTATTTGTATTGCAATTTGCATTTTTTTAAATGCTTTGTATTTGAGCAATAGTATTAATGACTTCGTCTTCAAATGTAGGAAATTTATTTTGTGGTAACATAATTATAATTAATATAAATTAACTTTGTTTAAACCACTTATTTATTGAAAAAAAAATCAACATGTTTCAAAGCCAATGTAAATTGAATATTATAAATAATCAGGTCCTTTTTGCAAATAGTTATCTTTTAAATTTATTTTCATATTAATTAGGTACTTTATATTATTATTTTCCATATATAACTTTTTAATATTTTGATCTATACTTCGATTTTTAAATATTATTTTTGTTTTCCTGATGAAGAAGCCATTGGTTTTGAAACATGTTGATTTTTTTCAATAAATAAGTGGTTTAAACAAAGTTAATTTATATTAATTATAGTATTAATGAATTTGACAATGAACCATATCTTATAGGTCGCGAACGATCCTGATAACGCATCTATACTAGAATAAATATTTTTGTTGGTGAAAGCAAAAACATTTAAATTGGTAGTTATAGAAATTATAGAAAGCTTAACTTACAAGCGTTATCTATGTTGATAAAATATTCAACATCATAAATATTTCATTAATAAAATCGTCATAAAAATATAATTTTCAAGTTTCCATCTTTATTTTAATACTTCAATATTCGACGGTATTAACTTAATTTTTTTTTAATTGTAGCTCTAAAAATATTTTTTAAATACTGTAACATTATTTTAGAAAATTCATTACATTAAATTGCATATCTAATGAACTATCTGTTATAAAATTTAAACAAATTAATTACTTAATACTAATTCCTTTATCCAAAACGAATTCATATATTCAATAAAAAATATATCCATTAATCTGAAAGATATCTAGTTTTTTCTTTATATTTATAGTCCAGAGATAGACGGAATTCCCTAGCTTCCGTGGTCAGAAATCAAAAAACATCACATGACATTTCTATTCCCAAGCATGCAACCGCATATTCTGATATCTGAGACCCGACGGAAAATTCAATATCTGTCCATACAAATCAAGATATTGAAACTCTGCAATTCACGTTAGAACATGCTTCACAAAATACGATTCTATTTTTTATTTCACGTTATTATTTTATCAAATGAAATGTATCAAAGCAAAGGCAGCAATATCAAAAATATGAAAAATGTTTAGAATGCAATCAGCAGGATAAATGATTTAGAATGTACTGATTTCGAGATTTTAATAATATACCTCTATCCCTGCAAAACTATGTTTCCAAATCACTATTAAAAGCAAAAAAAGCAATATCCTCGTACTATAAAAAAGCAAAGTCAACCTCGAAGGATGTTTCACCTGACAAAATGGCAGCTTCACAGCTTCATACTCAAGTGAGAGTCGATGTCGATTGTAGACTGAAACATCATAGCAACAAAACCAATATTCAATTATATAAATAGCAAGAACAGCAATGTCAACTATTTGGTATATTAAAGTAAAATTCAGCTGGTTTTAAAACTGTTTTAAAAACTTATTTCTTATATGATGTAGATTCCAGAGAAATTTCATTGAGCAGTGATAGGTTTTTGTATTTATCTCAAAAACACTTTAGTGGGATATTGGTGCCTTTGCTTTTATTCCCCTCATATAATGTATTAAAAGATTTTTTGGTTAAAATTAATGTAATATTAGTTGAGCGTAAACAATATTTGAAGGAGTTATAAAAGTGGTTGGTTGTTAACATAGGAATCCAACCAGAAATATGGTGTTTAATAGCCTCATTCTCGGAGATCAAATAACCTAAACAAATAATATTTAGTGCGGGCATGTTTCAAAGAAAGCATTTGTTTGCCAATCTGATTTCGAGTAGGTAATTTATTTCTCATATATTTACAAAACGTTGGCCCCCACTTATATTTATTTATAAACAATGTGTTTTTTTTATTTATTTTCGCTTCTTGCTCCTGTGCTGGTATATGATTCCAATAAACTCATACATTGCTCCGGTCTGCGACCAGCCTATTAGCGTCCATCAATACTTTCGTTATAGACCTGTAGTTTCGTTGCATACAACCTGTGTATAGTTATTGCGGGATTCCGGGTTCCCATCGATATGTATAAGAGACACTGAGTTAAGGCTTCCCTTGGGCATTATCGAAAAGCATTCCAGCCATATATATGTATCTACGTCCTATAATTTATTGTTTTTTGACTAATGATGATTTGTTATGCTTCGTTATACGAGGACCACGTTCAGCTAATAACTAATTCCGTTTTCGGTTAGGAATATTAGTAACAACAGGAGAAGCATATTTTCTTTTTAGTTTTTTTTTACGTGATTTTTAATAATATGTTAATACTGTTATACTCAAGTTTCGAAAGTAACAGAATCTTTTATCGACAGGTGAAGTAATAAACTGGCCACATTTAAATATAGATTTTTTTTAAATTCATTAGGTAGAAATATAAATAATCAATGAATTAGGCGAATAGGAAATATAAATAATTAATGGGAAAATGGAGTTCTGGTACTAACTGTGATGTATGGAAGTGAAGCCTGGAATTGGCGAAAAAAACGAATGTAGACTGAATGCGGTAGAAATGCAATCGCTTATTTTGATGTCTCGTGTGGTTCGAATATCTTTGTACCATAAAGTAGAGAATTAACGAATTAAAATTTAATGTAATGCTAGCTGTAACGTTATCGATAGAATAAAAAAAGGACCGCTGACATGGTTTAGCCATGTGGAACGGATAAGTGTGGCGGATAGTATAGAAAAAATTTTAGGCGAGTGTTGAAGGCAACAGAAGGGAAAAAGAACAGAAGCCGTCTGGCATGACCAGATAAATCAAATATTAAAGGATAGCTCTGTTGGCTTCAACAATTGAAGAGCATGCAAGACAAGACGTATGCAAGTGTTCTGCAAGGAAAGAAGAGTGTGGCGTTCTATCCTCTCTGTCTACGCCTCTGATAAACGACGTGATGGTTAGTTAGTTAATTAGTCAGTTAGGTAACTACTGATAAAATGAGTTGGAGTTAATGGTGGTTGTAACGGGAATATTGAGAGAATAGGAAAAAAGTTTATGATAGTAACGTTGTTAAGCAAATGGATACTAGAATTCAAATTTATTGTAATTTCTTAACATTCACAATTATTAATTTTATTACGTTTATGCGCGACAGGAAGGAAAAGTTAGTAATAAATTAGAATAATAAAGTAGGAGGTAATAAATTTATAAGAGTTTCTAGGAGTTAGACTAATGCATTTACTGTTACAATCTCCTAGTGAAATTTCGTACACTGACTGTGCTTGCGTAATGTAAAAAATTATATTACTTTTAATTATTCCATTTAATACTTGAAACCTGTCGATGAGATATTCTGTAACTCTCTAAACATAAATAGTAAAATATAAAATTATTGTGAAACTCACGTAGAGGTAACATAATATATGTTTTTCACAAAATTTAATGATCGTAATGAATAATTTCTACAATGTTAATGCCGAATTCATCTATAAACAAATCAATAAAATATAGCTCAAGAGTGCTGAGAAAAAAGTGTTGTCTATGTACAAATGATGTATGATAAATACGATTAATAAAAACACCCAAAGGTATTTTTTCTGACGCCCTTTTTCAAAATCTGAAATAGATAGCGCATTTGGGACATCGAGGAAAAGCCTACTTTTAGGGGTTCGAAAAATGTTCGGGCTATTGTGATTTATCACCCCCGCGGAGCCGGGCACTCCTCGGGCAACTTGTGCCGAGAAAGATAATGTATTGATATTTTATTGGCCACATTCCAACCCCGAGCTGTTGGCGGGGGTGGGGACGGCGGGCCGCGGGGGGAGGGACCTCTTGTGGAAAATTCTATCAACTGACCGGAAAATTAGCCGACGCCGGCGGTAAAAAATCCGATGCTTTGGAGATTAAAACAACGCGGTGAGATATAAATATTCTAACGGATTTATCGAGATTAAATTTGAAAATGGAGCGTTATAATTTATTTTCATATTACGTATATATTCACATTTTTTTTTAAATATTTTTTTATTTTTTCAATTGGTTGAGCAACGGCTAAGTCCAAGATCATGGTCCCATTGCATATATAATAAAAATGAGTATTACACTATATTATTGAATGTGTTAATAAAAAAATGAAAGATAGTTTATGTATTAAATAAGATATTTACATTTTAAAGTTTCGAAAAATGTACCGTATTTTTTGACATTTCATAGGCAATATCTGAGGAAAAGTGTGTAAATCATAGACAATGTATAAGTTTACATGACTTTATATTTATAGACGAAAGAAATATGATGAATATTTAACGTAGGTACTCTTTGTATTTTATTAATAGGCTTGATTTTTGATGGTTTGAATGCTTTTGTTATCAGGTTTGGTTAGGTTATTAGGTTTGGTTAGTTTAGGTTATTAGATTTGGTTAGGTTAGGTTATAAGGTATGGTTAAGTTAGGTTAGGTTAGGTTTGGTTAGGTAAGGTTAGGTTAGTTTTGGTTAGGTTAGGTTTGGTTAGGTTAGGTTTGGTTAGGTTAGGTTTGGTTAGGTTAGGTTTGGTTAGGTTAGGATATTAGGTTTTGTTTGTTTAATTTATATTACGGTTATTTTTGTTACGTTAAATTACCTTGATTATTTTTATTAATATAGTGTGATTATTTTGATGATTTTTTTAAATTTTCAAATAATTAATAGATTCTTAATATTTTTCTATATTTCACTGTTTGCGTGAATATTTGGTGCTGTCATGAAATTTATATTTCATAATATTTATTATTATTTATGGTTTGAGCTTTTTTTATATCTTTTTCTACGGTTCTGAAAGTAATAATTGACATTCAAAATGTATGGTATAATTATCGAAATTATATAATGCAATATTTTATTTAATACTTATTATTTAAGTGTGAATTATTTTTCATTTCGTAATCAGGACATTCAATTATATAGTGAAATACTCATTTTTATTGTATGAACAACAAGTATATTTTTGTTACCTACGTTGATTATTCACACGTTTCAATATTGTAATAACAATGTTCAAGGTATATTCGGCGGTAAATAATTTTCAGTTTGATTAATATTGATATTGAGATAATTGGAATACCTTGCATGACTTTACTCAATAACTACATCAATTTTAATAAAACGCAGGTGTACAGTGCCTGATATTCGATTTCATAAAAAAAATGCAATTAAAATTCGTCCAAATACTGTCATAAATTCTATTAAAATAGTCCCAGTGTGGATATTTGCTGTCGATTTTCATAAATTTTAAAACATATTTTAATTGTATTTCATATTTTCCCATAAACGTGTAACTTACTTAATTCATCGGCTGATGATCATTAAATGGTTGAAAAACATAAACTATGTCAACTCCACTGGAGTTTAATTGCATTTTTTATATTTTACCACTGGAGTTTCCACTAAATCCACGTAATTTTTTAAATATTTTTATGTAGTCAGTAAAATAATTCACCTATAGAAAACAAATTCTGATACTCTCGAAATTCCATCAATAATAAACCACCTTTTTTAATTTGGTTTATGTGACTTTTGATTCCACGTATAATTATTGCAAGTATAATTATAAATTATGAATAGATATGATAAATAACAATGTACATTTATTCCCATTTGACCTCCATAATTAAACTCTAAACTGCATTAAATCATTATGTAGTGACTTTGTTACCTACGTAACTGCTCACATATATTTACTATTTTTCAAGGTCGCTTTCAAATCCACTAACTATGATTTTCTTTCACCACACGTACTTTTTGTATGGTATTTTTTTAAAAGAAGAATTAAGAACAAATATTTGTGATATTAAAAACATAAGCTATATTATTATATCACAATTAGTAAATCCAAGCCAAAAGCATTCCAATGCTGGTCCGCAGTTCAAAAACGATTGTCTACAACAAAAAGTTCTAATCCGGCACTGACCCCTAGATACGTATTAGAAAACGCCAATTGTTACCCCACTATTTTATATATTAAAATCATTTCCGTAATGAACTTAAATGTTATTTGTTATTTATTTATATGTAAGTAGGTAAGTGAAAAATCTTTAAAAAATAAATAACGTAAATTATAATGAAAGATTGAAGAAAAACGCAATGAAAATATAAAATGCAATGAATGCATCGAGTGTTTCATCATTTTGGTACCCAAATAAATGCAATATATGAATACTGATATTTTCAGTATTTTTAATCAAAATAATATAGTTCCACCATGAAATAACCGTCGCATGGCATAAGGTAATTAAACACGACCCCGTGATTAGTGTCTTAGTGTTGATAGAATGGTAAAAAGAGTAATCTGTGGTGTCTTTATTGAATAACTCAATAAATGTTATGTTAAACCAACAAATAATACCAAAGAGCTATTGCATATATTATGAAAAATTCTCTCCTATCCCACTATGTACTCAGACTATATATGTAAGTAACCTTTTGAATTCAATAGATATTTTTAATACCAAATGGTGAGGCAGATACTGGAATTCCCTGACCATGTGCATTATATACGTTATACGTATTAATTTTTTTTTTTTTTTTTTTTAAAAAAAAATAGAGATGTGAACACGGAATACGTGTCACATCAATATTCTTACTATTTTCAAACTAAGCTAAGCGCTTGTGCTATGAAAATAGGACTAACTTGCTAGTCGGGAGTGAGGTTCGAACCCGCAACCTTTGGATCACGAGGCCAGTGTCCTAACCACAAGACCAACAAGCTACTCAAATATTTGTATTACTGTTTACTTCTTATTATCACTGAGTCTAATCTGTGTCGTCCTTTAATTGTAGGAGACAAATAACTACTCATTTGTATTCTTTTCTTACTATTTTTAGATTTATATGTTATCTTGTTGGAACCAAATAAATAAATAAAAATTAGATGTACTATTTTTCAAATCTGTTCAGCAGTGTGTTATATATTGATTAGAGGTCTTGGGTTGGCATCAAAGTACTTCACGTAGATATTCCTTATTTTTATGTGTTTATCGATTCATGCTAATCCTACTCAAAATTGATTTGATAATTTTATAATGATATGATAAATATATAAATATATATGAAAATTGTATATACCGTCATAAAAAAATTAAGAAAAATGGCCGCCTTGTTAGTTACTACTCTTATTAGTTTTCGTTCGATTAAAGATAATTTATTGCACAAGTGCGAATGGCGAAAATTTTAAGATTTTTTTTCTTTAAAAATAATATTTAAATCTGACTGAAGATGGAGGAGATGTCGGTCATACGTACGAACTTTATGAAAAAATATTTCAACAAAATAATATTTAACGTGAAATTCAATGACAAAATATACGTTATACTCACTTTTTAAATTTCAAGTAATTTCAATGTTTGTTTTCTTCAAACAATATGTTCAGCTGTTATATAAGTTAAATTACATTTGCAATGATGAAATTAATGAAGTAAAGGTAATTAGCATAAAACAATTTTCAAAAACTTTTTTTTACCAAGAAAATTAAAATGTTTTGCAGCACAAAAGCCATATTCAATGGTAGCACCAATACGTACACGCGCATAAATACAACTGTACGTACCAGCATGTGTACACGGCTTTCCTGGGGGAATTTTTATTCCGTAGTTCAAATATCTTTATTGTGCTTTTGACCTTTCACCTGGAGAGGTAGTCCCGTGTACCTTATATTACATTACAGGAATTCCGACACAAATTTCTCGACATTTTTTAATTCAATATTTTCAGTTGCGTCGTCCGTATCAAGGAAATAATTCAATAAAGAATGTAAAGATGAAAAATGCTTCCCCCCGACCTCTCAAACGCGCGAAAATTGTTTCCAAAAAAGTTATTTTATTTTTTGTCATTTTCTTCAGAATTTTGGGTTCTTTACGGGTGAATTCAGAATGGCGTCTGCTCAGTGTAAAATCACTTGAAGGAACAATTTTTCAAAGCTAGGTGTATAAATATTTGAGTATGCGTATTATTAATATATGAATTAACACTCAGCTTTGCACGGAGTGCAATGAACCTGATCCAAACCTTATAGAAATATTGCAAAATCTCTGGAATCTAAAAATAAATGTCTCACTTATAGCGTATTATTGTCGATAATAATTTAAATAATAATATTAATAGCATGCATGAGGTGCGTTCTGTACTTGAACATATTTATATTTATATATTCAAGAACACATTCATATTTGTGAAGTTGTAATTTTTCAGAACAAAGTTCTGTGAAATATTTAATAACCAAATTAATTAATCAATTAGAAAGACATACAGAAAAATCTAATTCACGAAAAAATATTAGGTTACTTGACCTGGGTTCGAATCCCAGTAGTAACCTAATATTTTTTCGTGAATTAGATTTTTCTGTATGTCTTTCTAATTGATTAATTAATTTGGTTATTAAATATTTATATTTATATTATCTATCCACATCTTGATTTAATGTTCAATAAGTAATGGTCTGTGGGCCACTGACGAATCTGTGGCTAATTTATAATTTTATCTTCTTACAATATAATACAATTTTGTTTAAAAAGATTTATAGATTTATATATATTAAAGATAAATCAAGATTTGTTTAAACAAATCAACGTTGTATTATATTGCAAGAATGTTTAATTATTTTATGGAAAGGGAGTAAAATAATATATAGTAATCACAGTTTAATTATAATAACTAGCTGTAATCCGTCAAAAATGCCGGTACTTTTACATGCCGGTTCCTAAAGAATATGTATTTACTTATTTATAGCCGACACCTATGAAATAGTAATAACGATTTTTATCAAAATAGTTGAACTTTTTTTTAAATTTCCTCTACCGGCAGTTAATGGTACTGTTTAAACCCCGGCGATTATGCTGGATGCAACATGAAATGCTTCGCGTCTTTGCTAGGTCCTATATATACTGTATTTTGACCGACCACGCAGGCTCATCGCTAAGTTGCGGCCGGTTAGGATTTGCTAGCCAGGGGTTCATGCTCCATCTCCGGCCTTTTACTTTCGTTTTTTAGTCGTGAATTCGAACGCAATTACGGACGTTATACGAAGTTACGGATAGACAGACACGCAGACTGACGGACGGACGGATAGATGGACAGACAACGAAATTATTGTTTGATAACTTTGTCAATGGTCTTCATCAACTGAAACTAGTAGGTAAAGAAAATAAATTTTGGCTAATATTGAACATAATTATAAAACAAATTTTTATTAATCAGTTAGAAAATACATACAGAAAAATCAAATTAACGAAAAAATATTTTAACTGCTACCGGTATTCGAACTAACGGACCTTTTTCTATCCGGGGATGTTTTCGCGTTTTCCAATTTCGCCACAGTTTGGTAAGTTAACGAAAATTTTTCAACCTTATGTGTGGTCTCTTTTTAATTGATTAATATTTTTATGAAATTTTTAAAGCAATCCGGTGGCGATGAGAGCGATGTTTCTATCGCCAAGCCTGCATTACCCGTCAAAAATAGGTACATATAGGACTTAGCAAAGACGTGAACCAGTTCATGTTCCGCTGGATATATTTAAAAAAATGTTCAAATATTTTGATAAAAGTCATTATTAATATTTCATAGGTGACGGATTACAGCTAGAATTTACTAAACTCATGTAAATCTTTTAAACGAAAACATAGTATACTAATACAAAGATTGTCCATAAAAATTCATTGTTAATGATTTTTGTAAAGAATGGTCTGATTTTTTGAAAGTAAGTAAGTGATTGGTTAAATAAATCAAATTGGATAAAAAATTAACGTTAAAAGTATCATAGTTCATATATGAATTAATTTTATATATATAACACATTACTGAAAAACAAATATTATTAGCGTTAATATTTTTTATAATCGAGGGAATGTAAAACTTACATAATTCAAATATTTTTTACATATTTGAAGATATCTGAAATCGCGACACGTCTAAAAATTGGTGTCAAAAGACCCTTGTCAACTTCGAGGCAGAAAAGTAAGTATTTGGATCTCCTACAGTCGTTGAATTGAATAGTGTGAAATAAAATTGAGAATATATTATTTTCCCAGAGAGCTATTATTTAAACGATAATGCATTAACTTATTGTATAATATGAAAATTCGTTCTTCGCTGTATAGCATGAAAATGTATAAATTAGATGATTTTCGGCAAATAAAATGCATGAAATGGTAGTATTACATGACTAACAAAATAAACAATTGAATGGTTGCAGTAAAATAGGCACTAAGTACAAAAATTTCATTTTTCAAACTAATTATGCAGCTTGGTTCTATATGACATCGCCACTAACCCCAGTAATGCATTATGTCCCTGCAATGTTGCATTTAGCCGTTATGCTTATTTGAGTATCGCGACTTCGCTAAGTACCACGGCGTATTATTTTAAAAACGGCATTAAGTGCCATGGTCCACTAACTTCAGATTGTATGAAAATGGCTGACCAATTAGAGCTCCCCATACAAACAACAAGGAAAAGGTGTTATAAAGAATATAATACAAATAAAAGAAGAAAAATATAAGGCCTGGAATATACATCAATAACTCAGAATATCATTCCAGCAAAAAATCCACGAGTAAATGAGATATGATTTATTTTGTGTTTTGAAATTAACATTCATCCCGGCATTTTGTTACGGACAAGGGATACTGTTTGTTTATGCTCGGGGTACTTACCTAATTTTAAACTAAACAGACGTTGGATTTAGTGCCTTTCATAGGAAATAGCACTGGGTATTTGGGAGTTGTTTGAAATGCATATTTCGCAATTTAATTACAGGAAACACAGAAAACTTTTTCTCATAGTTTTTATGTAGAAAAGACAGATAGGATGTATAATAGTATAGATTTTTTTTAAAAACTGATAAAAAGTTATGTTTGACATTTTTATTCACTATATTGTTTTCTTCGGCTTGTCGGTTATGGTACTTAGTGCGTAATTTTATTCAACCATTCATCCATGTTATCGTCGTTTTACAGAATTATCGAAATTGGATAATCATTGACTAAGAGCCAGCCACCGCCAGACATACGTAAAAGTACTCGTATCAAACCTGCAATATTTTCTGCAGATGTACACTATAGTAGGCAGAAGGTTAGGATATTATGACTTTTGAGTTCCGGGGGCTTTGGCAGATATCAGGTACAAAAAATGTGTAGAAAAAAAAACTTAAAAATAACAAACCGGATTGTTTAATATGTTTAACGGGACATTACTATACACTTGTCTAAATGATTGCCAGACGTTCTTCGTGATATTAACATGCTAGTGTAGTGGTTGTCCCGACGAAGAGACGGCTTACGTCTCGCAACCGGTAGATAAATAAAAGTAATTTTCAGTGGTTATATACTATAACATAAATAACACTTTGTCAATAAAAATATCGTTTTTTTCGTGTAAGGAGTGTAAAAATTGACTGACCTCTTCCTCAGTCGTGGCTGTGTTGACGGAATCCATGCTCTGACACAGGGCCAGCTCCATCCCAGCGGACATGTCGGGCGAGGGGGCGTGGGGCGCGGGAGCGGGAGACAGCCTCACCCTCTTGGCTCCGGACTGGACCGCCGCGATCAGCACCCTCTT
Organism: Agrypnia vestita; assembly: GCA_016648135.1. Taxonomy (NCBI): domain Eukaryota; kingdom Metazoa; phylum Arthropoda; class Insecta; order Trichoptera; family Phryganeidae; genus Agrypnia; species Agrypnia vestita. The sequence goes on from JADDOH010005017.1 coordinate 71,801, forward strand.
GCTTGCCTGGCCGTTGATATCCACGGCTAGGTTCTGGCACCCACGTTCCTAGCGCGGGCACCCTTCACTTGTTTTGTTTCCTTTTTTCAATTCTCCCGCCCGCTTCGACGGAAAATTTCCCTACTCGATCGCTACCTTACTACGCTACTGCTTTATCTACGGTACACCTAGAAATCCACGAGTAAATATTGAGTAATATTTTTACAGATTCGATAAACCGCCCGAAATCTCGCGGCGGAGACAATCGACGAGTTTTTATTGCGTGAATTGAAAAGTCTTCGATATAATTAATTTTAATTGACCGCCTTCGCGATATAATTGTGGACGGTGCAAAAAATTGAATGATTCCGTTTCAGTAATGTCTATTACGGCCGAATTAAGCTAAAATGTATCGGTATATTTGCTATCAAACTATATCTCGTTATCTTTGATACAAGCGATTCTATACATTAACCGCTATTTAATACGTTAAATATGACAAAAGACGGTTATTGATTCGATAGAGTTACATAAGAGTCTCGAGCAGATTCGCGGAGTATATAAAGAGGATAAAGCGACACATTACTGGTAATCATACGGCTATTAATAATTTATATTTACACAACTACAATTTCGTCACACCCTTTTATTAAGTCTTTCACATTAGTATTTCTTGCAGCTTTCCAAAACTATATTATATTGCATCTGTAACAAAAAGAAAAACAAATATATTAAAAACATTATTAAGAAAAAAACATTTAATATAACGCTAAATGTGCTTCGCACAAGATAAATATTCGTACATTCAACATTGTGTTCATGAGTATAATAAAAATGAAAGAGAATAAAAAAAAAAGAGAAAAGAGAAAGTACCTTATATTATAGGATAGTCGGTCATGAACAAACTGTTCTTTTAGTTTAGTGAACCTTACTGAACCTACAAATGATATATGTAGTTAACTTCAGTGGACTACTGTTCATTCGTCCAGTAGTTTTAAATATTTTTTTTAAAACGACGGGTATTTTTGGAAATTCATTGCTCATCATTCATCAAATCCTAAACCTCAATTATTATGTTGGTAAATACACCCTGTACTCCAGAAAATTATTTAAAAAATCATTTATCTCAATAGCGATGAAATCTTTGGCAGTTAATTATATTTTTGGAAACTGATAGCATCCCCCCCCCCCCATTTTTTTGATGGGCAAGTGAACAGTTGACCTATAATGAAGGATAGGAATTGAGGTGGATAAATATACCATTTTAAATCTCCCCACCAGAAATAATTTTCGGTAGATGTGATGTGGATAAAACGCCCTTCGCTATTGAAAATTAATTAATGAAATGAACGATTGAACGATTCAAAATGAACAGTTTGCTAGTTCTTTGTTCGTTTGCTTGTTTGTTTTGATTGAACGACTCGTTGAACGACAGTTCGGTCAACTGAACTAATATTCCCATATCTAATGGTAAGTCGCTTATCCTTGGGAAGCGGTGTGTTCAAAACAACCAAAAGCGCGCTTGTATTGCACAAACGCTTAACAAATTTAACTTAATATTATACAATTAAGTATGTTTTGGATTTTAAGTTAGTGCATATCTCACATAATCATCAAAAGCTTCTCTGACTTAAATGTCCAGAGAGGATTGAATATAAGTTGTGCCTCGCATATGCAAGGCTATTCACAACACGGCCCTTAATATGTAACCGACTTGTGCATTAATTTTATCTCAAATAACAGAGAGTTAACACTTTCCTCAACATCAACATCCAATAGAAGTAGGTTAGTTGAGGTAAATTGCATTCACAAAATTAACTTCGGTGACCGTGCTTTTGCGGTGGCTGGAACTAAGTTAAGGAATAAATTACTAAACAGAGAGAAACAGATAGTTTACCGCAATCGTAAAACAAATAAAGACGTACCTATTTATACAATCATAGAAAAACTTGAAAAAAAGAATTGGACCGTTACAATTGTACCGAATGTCTCAACTCCAAGTATGCGCTTCGCGAAAATACCTTATTTTCCTGGCATTCTCAACTACAGTTTTAACCATCAATTACATTTTTTGCACGTCATATTGTATATTAGTAAAAGTAAATAAGTTTTTCATCCAGTGAGTTCTTTTTAACGTATAATAATATTTGTTTGCAAAGTATCCGTGAGGTGAGTTTTCACGAATACGGCGCTTTATAGATCATCCGAATATAAATAAAAAATATCTGCTTAAAAGTAGTTATACTCAAATAAACACAATCTTATATTCTGTGTTTTTAAAATTTATATAATTATATTTGGGTTGATTTATTTTTATTTAATATTTTTTCCGTTTATGCACGTTTTCATTCGCGTTCTTATATAGGTATAATGATAAATTGTTAAATAAAAGAAAAACTCAAAAACGCAGTTTAACTGATCTTTTCTACACTCACAAATGGTCAAAGTAATTTCTATGTTTTACGTCAATCTATCATTTCCATAATATGTAAACAAAAATAATTTGATTAATTACAATGCTAAAGTTTATTAAAATTATATTAAAGAAAACACATCCTTACTATGAAGTTGCAATTTCAGAACAAATTTCTGTGATTTTTTAAACAAATTTGTTAATTAATTACAAAAAGACATACAGAAAAATATTTTGGCTACTACCGGGATTAGAACCAATCTAACCGGGAGTGGCACATTACCAATTGCACCATAGCTGCCTTATACATTTCCATCAATCTATCGACCTCTTATGTAGTCTCTTTTTATTAATTGATTTACACATATATTATACATTTTTAGAAATTCTCTGATAGATTGGAGGTCCGTTTGTTTAAAGTTAACCAATAGTTTATCCGATAAACTGTATAGCTTAGTATCAGGAATTAAAGCAAATTGTTACAGAAGAAATATCATCAATACCGAGTGTGAAGAAAAACGTAAATAATAAAACTATCTCCATTCTTTTTTAACAATATTTTCTTATTATGCTATTAAATCAAAGGTAATATGTATAATTAAATGCATATTGTATGTAGGATTAAAATGATTCATTTGAATGTATAATAAAGGATAATAATTCTTCGGCAATGAAACTAATTTTCAGGTGCTCTAAATACGATAAGTTTATCGTGGATTCTGAGAGCAATGGAGAAATACGTATGCCTTCGAGATTGATACTGAAAAAACAAACGGTCCATACGATGAACAGAAAGACACAATTGTATTTATTCTACAGAAAATACACATCAAGGATAGACCTACACCAACACATCAAAGGTATTTTAACTGTTGTTCATACTTTAGACATCTAGGTCATGATATGATAAAAAAAATCAAGTGAACAAAAAAAATCCGACTACATAAGAAAAAACTTTTTTTTTAAATTGGTACTTCATAATGGCGTAAACATAAAAAAGTTTTTAGTATCCGACAGTATTTTAGGCTGTCGGCGAAAGACTAGTTATATTTAAATTATGAAAGTTATGTTTTTAATCGAATTTCTTTTTTAAAGACTTCTTCGGTAAAAGTATTTGTTTATTGGTGTCACTTCTTTGAATATTTTTGGCACGTGTACATAACTACTCCTAATGTTCTGTCTTCGAAGTCATTAAAATATCACATCTTTCAACACTAACGATTTTTTGTAAATGTTTCTTGTAAGTTTTACGCTATATCATGTTATAATATGTTCAAGCTTACGCAATAAATACCGTATTTATTTATTATTTCATGAATTTATTTTTTGTTGTAATTATTTTACAATTTTGCTGCAGATGTTTGTTGAAAAATTTTGTAATATGAATTTTGTTTGCAATATGAATTTTGCATGAAGTTAATTTGTTTGAATGGTTTTTATTCAATTAACTTCAAACATCAAATACAATTAAAAGTACAAAAACGACAAAGACGACTTTTTTAATTAAGTAACAACGTATTTATTAATTTCATATAGATATAATGATAATTAAATGTATTAACGAGCTGTAATAAATGAAGAATTTGACGTAAAATTATATATTATTCTAGACTTGATTCTGAGCAACTGGCTAAATTAATTTATTAAATTAAATTAAATTATTATTAAATTAAATAAAGTTTAAAAAAATTCAATTGTTATTTACACAGTGCACTCACGGGTACCTCACATATATTATATTATATATTAATAATCTTGCATCTTCAATCACGATCCATTAATTCTGGATTACACCATACCTACTATAGTGAGAATGTTCCTAACAGTGATATTTTTACTGACATAAATATGTACTTTGACCGATTGCATTTTGGCAATATTTGAACCAAGTTATTTAACCAATTATTAACTTTTTTGCCACCTTATTTAACCAATTATTAACTTTTTTGCCAATTATTTGTGTACGAGAAATTAATATCTTATTTGTCACCATTATTTTATACAGGATGTCTCATAGCTAGTGACAAAGCTTTACAGGTGGATGTAATTGACAATGGGTCGAAAATGTTCATAACCTAACAATGTCAATAGTTATGGAGAGGTGCAATTTTTTTTTTCAATATTTCTGACATATTTCTTGCAATTTTTCGGTAATGAAAAATACATTCGCTTTAATACAGATCAAATATATAAAATAATAAAAACCTTGCAAAAATTGAAAATATAATTTTTTACTTCATTCACGACCACTCAAAATCTTCTGGTCTGTGTCTTCTGGGGTATTATGCCGTATTTTAACTATCTTTCTGGCCGATGTTTCTGATCCAATTATAGGGTCCATCATCAGGGCTGATGTGTTGTGACTGTTAGTGTTGTGCTTCAGATTGTTTCAAAATAGGCGCGCCGACTGTGTCGGTGAGTCTAGAAGGTTCCGGAAAAACCTGCTCTAGAAAGTTCTGGAAGAAGAAAATTCCCGAAAGGTCTATAAGGTTCTAAACTGAGTGGCGGAATGTGTCGGTGTGTCTAGAAGATTTCTGTACATTCGATAAATTTCTTGAAAGTTTTGGAAGGAGAATGTTGTCGAAGGTTCGCGAAAGCTCTATGATGATCCAAACAGTGTACTAAAAATCTACGCGTGCGAAGCCGCGCGGGCATAGCTAGTTTAATAATGTTTTGTAAAATACGTTACTCTTTAAATTCTAAAAAATCTAAACACTAAATAATATTAAACCACGTACTGGAACTAGAAATGTGCGGCGCCGTTTACTCTTTGTTAGTGAGCTGGATCGCATTTGTTGCGAACTAAATCCACCGTTATTTGCCGACGATCTCGTAAAATGGCTGAGAAAACTTATCTGTAAAAAGACGTCGTTTCCGGCTTGCCGTTCGACGAAACACGACGGAGCGAGAGACAGATTTGATTCCTCAATTTAAACAGGAAAAATGTATCTCGGATTGTATAAAATGGCCGGTGTATGATTTGGTCCATTGTTGAACGCGTTCCCTAATTAATTCAAGGAAAAATTGAAGCCAAGTAATGTTTCATGTAAAATGCATTCATTTTCAATTAAAAATTATAATTTGTACGAGTTCGACTTGCAAAGGGCATCGCCGACTGAATTATTGTAAGACCGCTTCGTTATTTAATTTTCATACAAAATATACAATAATGTTGGTAACTTCTTAATTAACAATTCATTATAAACACCGTTTTCCATTAATTTAATAAAATTAATGAAATTTGTTGTTCTTTGTTTCATTTCATGACGTCTGTAAACAGATATTTTGTTAGATTTTTCGTGTGAATGAGTTTTACAGCTCGATGATTTCGCGAAATCAACATATTTGTTTAACAATAGCGATTCAACTAAACGAATTAATAAAATAAAATGAAAAATATGCAATATTTTGTTTTTTTTTTCAAAAAATAGAATTGATCAAAGAATCAGATCGACTGTTTGAAACTTAATATTATATGTGTTATCTATTTTGATTATTTTAGTGGTAATGTCGTGAATATACCGATGAATTTCAAAAATATGATAACGAAATGGTACACAGAAGCAGTTGCGCACTGTTCGAATCCCTTGTAATATGTTACCTTGAAACGACTATATAGAAAGCTCTAGAATACTCTACAGCACTCTAGGATTATCGAAAATATTCGGAAGATGCCTGGAATGATTACTTTTATTTGAATTATTGAGAACATTAATATAAATAAGTTTATGATAATATATAATTTTTTTGATGTTATAACAATATATTTGTTCATATTTTTTAAGGAAATGCTTCAAGAGTAAATAGATCTATCGTAATAAAATTGATTAAAAGCCTGTTTAGCTTTCGGTTTTGCAGAACGATTTAATAAGTTTACGTTAAATTTAGCAAATCGAGAGCAAATACGAAAATTGTGTATTGGGGCCTCTTAATATATTAGGTAACAGCATGACATAAGTTGCGAAAGTCGATATAAAGAGTATGAATATTCGTCAGTTATTTGGTCTTATTATTATTATTACCTTATTACACAACACATGTTACGAGAATCGAGAGAATGCAGAAAAATTTTCTACGTATTTTGTCATACAGAGCTGGTCAACACAACAAACTTCACAGCTACGAAGATCGACTTGCCTTTTTCAAGATGCACAAACTTGAGTCCTGACGGAAAATATCCGATCTCGTTGTGCTACACAAGATTATCAGAGGAGCTATTGATTTTCTCTCTCTATCTGATATAAATTTGCATGTTAAACCCTGTATAAGAAACCCGGATTTCTTCAGAATAAGCGAGCACACTAATAATGTCGGTTACTTTTCTCCCATCACAAGGTTATGTCGCATATATAATTTGTATTGTGCTGACCCTAATATTGATGCTAATATTCTTGCAGATACCTTATCTTCGTTCAAAAACTCACTCATACACAACATCCATTTTCTAAACGATGACATGAACCTATAGATCCATTAAATCAATCATTCATTAAATACTTATCGCACTACATTCAAACACAAAATATATTATACACATAAATGTACATGTAAAATATAATTAAATGCAAAAATACATGTTACTAGAGCGTGCCGAAGACACTTGTAATTGGGATAACGGGCATCGTCTTCACTATAATGTTTATTATCAGAGTATCATGTACCTATTATCCTGTTAGTGTCTCTAATAAATAAATAAAAAAAAACGTCGATATAGTAAATACGTTTCACTGTTTATCATTGCTCTCGCTCTCGAGCCGCATATTTTCATAGTTCAGAATACAAAAAGCATTTGAAATTCTCAGTTGACCGATAGCACAAGAATTCCTTTGGAACCTTCTCACCTCGACCGTAATGGTCTTCGTGTCACCATTTTCCAGACTCGCGCAACCTTGTTGATGAATATTTGAAAGCTCTGTGTATTGTGTCGCGTGTAAATGGTAACAAGTGTAACAGAGAACTACTGTTGTAGACAAAAACACGGCTACGAACAAAGACTCCATACAAATTGACACGGAATTACGAATGGAATAACCAACACGCCCAAAAATAATCTTTATTTCTCGTCGCCGAGGACTGCAAAGGTACTGAAAGACTCTAGTTAATGAGGTATTTGTGAATAAATAACAAACAAACTGATACTTTTATAAGTTTATTGAAGACGGCGTCGAAACAGAAAATGCACGTACGTACGTAAAAAAGATCACTTTTATTTTAAACCAGCTGTGGCGCGTCGAAAATAACTTACTTTACTTTTGACTGCCGATTCTTAAATAATAATTATTTACTTATTTATATGAAATAGTAACGACTTTTATCAACATATTTGTACATTTTTTTTAATTTTTCATCTCCGGCCATTTAATTTCGTTTATTTAGCCGTGAATTCGAATGAAATTACACGAAGTTACGGGGACAGACAGACAGACAGACGCACGTGTATTAAAACTATTATCAGAACTAGCTGCAAACCGTCAAAAATTATGTAACATTGGTTCGCGTCTTTACTAAGCCCCAGTTTATATTTATAACATTTTTTGGCGCTACGCAGAGAGGCGGCCGTAGCAGCGTGCGTTGAACGGCCGGTTCGGGTTTGCTGGCCCGGGGTTCAAGCCCCATATTCGGCCGTTTAATTTTTTTCGCGTTTTTTTAGCCGTGAATTCGAACAAAATTATGGACGTTACACGAAGTTACGGGGACATACAGACAGACGGACAGATAACAAAATTATCATGTTTGATTGATCCGAAGTCTTTCTTAGTTGTATCGTCATTGAAATACAGCAATCTTCACTTAGCTTGCCTTTTTTAGAATAATTGGTTTCGTACAAGAAAGCAATATTTCACAATAAACAATAAAGCATTTTTTGCGATTACCCATTATCTTTTTACAATGATTCATTATTTTTTTTTACAACAACGCTTTGTTTTTTTATAAATGTTAGCATTAAATGAAAAAAACAAATTATTGATAGAATTGCCGTAAACATTGCAAAGATTATTCATAATGATCATTTAAATGGATGGAACAGAAGAATGAATTATCTACTTGAGTTTAATTAAATATTTATATATTTTACTACTCGAGTTTCGAGGGTAACGGAACTTCTCATCGACCAACATACACTTTACCTGTCGACAAAAAGCTCTGTTATTCTCGAAATTCGAGAAGAAAAATATTTACTATTTAATTAAACTCAATTTGAGAAAGGATAGCTATATTCCATTCATTTTAATGATCTATAAATAAATCAGTTATTTTCTGTATATCTTTTTAGCGATATATCTAAATGTGTATTAATTATTACGAAACACCTGTCGATCAGAGGTTCAATCATTCTCGATACTCGAGTTGTTAAATATTTAACAAAAATATTAAACTCAATTAGAAAAACATATTTAAATTTAATGCATTTTTGTGTCTTTTTAGTGTTATTTCTAAACTGTATTAATTATCCCAAAACTGAATTTTTTTATTACAATAATGCATTTAGAATTAAATAATTTATTAATCCTCAGAAAGAGAGAGATGAATTATATAAATTCAACAGTTAAATGTGTGGAACGACCGAATGAGTCAATAAAATCGTATTTTAAGTTAAGTATGCAGAGTTGTTCTTTAGATACATATCTATTACGGAAAAATTAGATGCGTCAGACAATAAAATAAAATGTGACTACTTTTTAATTTTTTGAAAAAAAAAAAACAAATTACATAATTAATAATTTGAAAATTTTGGCAAGAAACAACGACAGTCAACATGGTTCAACATTATTGTTCATAAAAAAAACTACTGGTGCAAAAATTAGATAAAAAATCAAATGCTTAAAGAGATATTTCGTAAACAAACAAAATTCCCAAAGTTTGTTTTGGCTCTACTGGAAACCTGCATTTTTTTAATTATTTGCTTTTTCCTTGCGCCCACAGAAATATAAAGTCCGTAAATATTGCTTACAATGAAGATAAATCTGAAATACCTCAGCAATGTCATACGAATAAATAAGTTCAGAAAACTGCAACATATCACATAGGGGAAATTTTGTCGACCAAGTAGTCCAGGTGGATGATAAAATTCCTGACTAAGGATATAAGAATTTTAAGTAACTGGTCGGATGCATGCGTATTGAATTATTTCGCCTCGCAGCACTCAAATAATTTGATGCACAGGTATGTGTGAAAGAGATTTAGGGAATAGGGATCAATATTTAATATATCTTCGCTAGATGTTTACACGTAATCGATGATTTTACTGCATACTATACCTTTAACACTAAAATTGGAAGTTACCAGAAGGTTCTGGATGGTCCACCGGATTCTGGAAACATCTAGAAAGCGACACGAACACGGTCAGATATAAATAAATAAGTGAATGGGGAAGACGAAATAAACTTTTGTTTAATGTTTCCAAGTGTTCGGTTACATCCTTCACTAGGGCCCAAATAACTCTATTTTTTCGCTACAAAATGAATGACCAAAATCTGACAAGAACATCGAATGTTAAAGATCTAGGTGTTAGATTTGTAAGCAACCTAACATTTCACGATCACATGGAGACGATCAGTGTTAATGCTTTGAGAATGTTAGGATTTGTTCTGCGTACTGCCAGGGTTTTCGAGAATACCCGGGTACTGAGAACTCTTTACAACTTCTTGGTGCGAAGTAGACTCGAGGGTGGCTCGATGATCTGGGGGCCACATGAGGGCAAGAACTCTCTTATGGTGGAGAAAGTCCAAAAAAAGTTTCTGAGATATCTCTACATGGGAGAGTACGGGCATTATCCTTGGCTTTACTTAACCGAGTTTCTCCGGGGTATGCCTGGCTACAATAGTCTAGATACTAGAATGAATGTGTATTTGATTACACATTTTTATCGATTGTTGCACGGTGTGATCGATAATCCTGAAATTATGCAGAGCATTGGTTTGTATGTTCCTGATAATTACATTAGAGATCGTCAGCATAGATTGTTTCACATTCCAATATACAGGACCGACCTGCCGATGGTTTTGCCTGTTGGAAGAGCCACAGCTATGCTGAACAAAATCGCTTTGGGTATTGATATATTCCATGTGTCTGAGGGGGTTTTCCGAAGCGGGATTCTCCTACACCTTTGATATGAATGAATTTATATACGTTTGATATTTTGTTGTTTGTATATTATCTCATTTTTTAATAATATTTACGAATTGAACATATGTTTGTAATGTAAATGTTGTGTTTTAAATAAATAAATTGAAATTGAAATTGAAAAAAAAATACCGGGGCACTGCGATGCGCAATTAGAAACCGTATAACCGAATCGTGGCTGTGGAATATTTTCATGGGATATATTTCAAGATTGTGATAAGGACGCTAAGGAATAATACAATTACTTTCCTTGACTTGAATTTTTACAAAAAAAGTCGTGTTATAACGTATAGTAATAATTTCGATGCGAATCCAATGTCATAGCCCACTGGGTATGACGTTGGATTCTCGTACCAGGTGTTTGATTCTTTATGAGGACGAAAGTGATTTTCTCTAGCCTGGGTGTTTTGTGATGTGTTTCGCTATGCTAATTGAGCATTTTGATCTTTTGTAGCGCTAAAATTAGAATTAAATTATTATGTACTATTATTAGTACCTATTATATCAATAATGGGTATTATATATTAACGTAAATATAAAGTAGGTATATATAAAAAATCTAATAAGTAAGGATCTAAGTAAAATCTAATAAGTAGTCATTTTTACTCCCTTTATATTAACTCGTGGAGTCTGCTTGCTTGCCGTCGAAAAAACTTTGGATCGATTTTTAACCCTTTTCCCGTGATCCAATCGAGCTGAAACTTTGCAAGAAGACTCGTGGCGATGATCAAGAAGATCTAACAAATTTTCGTTAAATAATAATAATAATTATCGTATAATTTTGGATTTTTCAAAATTTTAATGGATTTTTCATACAAGTTGTATGGAGATTCCGACGCATATTGTAGACACGAAATTCGAAAATGAGAAAAGGAGTATTGGTAAAAAGTAAAGTAAAAACTTGTTTTTTATGGGATACTTTTTTTATTTCTTTTTTAATAAAGTAGTCATGTTGTGTTGTTTTCTTACACTTATATGTAAATATATTTTTTAATTAAATCGTTAAAGCTTTCTATCAAAAAAAATAATCATAAAAGTTAACGAATATTTCTTCAGTGTAATAAATAAACAAAATTAATTAAATTTCTTTGTTTTATTTGTGTATTTGTTTATTCTACAAAGCGTTTGAATTACGAAATACGGTTTGCTTGAACGACGAAACTCCGTAGAATCTACTTCATCTGAATACAGATTTCCGAAAATTCGCTTTCAAAACAATGAAGAATGAAAAGGAAATACCGCCTCGCGGGCCAGAACAAGTTTGAAGAGAGTTGCCCAAATTGAAAATAAGAGTTAGCGAAATTAGTAAGCGCCAAGTTTCAATTACATTAGTCCATAACTAAGTAAAATAAATATTTATTCAGATGTCAGAATCCGCGCTGGGAACTTAATCGATTCAACTTTCCACCCTCACTAACAGATGCCATACACCGCAAGCTGTAGGTAGACCTCTTTCCATTTCGACAATCGAATTAGTGTCTGTATGCCGTGCGTACGAGACACATTGTTATACCCGTAAACACCAACAAAATGAAACAATGTGCGTCGTATGCATGGCTTACACATACTACTTCGATTGTCTTTCTTAAATGAAAAGATACAGTGACCTCTACTCTACAGTGATCAAATAATCATCAATATTTTTTTATGTCACGGCGTACTTTGAGCTTAAGTTTTTGAGATAGACTAGTAGATCTACAGAAGAATGTTCAAAACAAGCTAGATGGATAGTGTTGGGAATGAAGATGTTATTGTTTTGAATGAATTAAGAAAAAATAAATAAAAATTTAATCTCAGACACATAATGAGACATCCATAGAAGTAGCGAATCTTATATCTCATAATGCGAGGAAAGAGTTCTAGAAATTGGGGCCTTTAAGAAGAAAAAAAAGAAAAAATTGTCCTCAGATTCTTCGCCATGGCTGATGAACCTGAGGCCAGTTTGTCCACTTTTCTGTAAAACTTTTCCAAGATGTAGTCAACATCTGTTGTTGAAAAGAAGAAAAATTTAAAAAATATATTTTGCGAAATGTGATAACAAACTTTTTGTGCTGTTGTATCTTCAACTCTTGTTAGATATTTTTATTGTGACTTCAAACCGCATAGTGTAAGTAAAAAAAAGTACCAATACATATATGTATATCGATTCTTGGCAATGAAACCTGCTAGCAGCGCTTGTATAAAAAATAATTGTCTGCCTTTTTTTCTTTTTATTTAAAAAAACGTTATATTCATTAGATTCTTCAAATGAAAAACACATTTTTGTAAAGCGTTAAAAAATATGTAAGTCACTAATTGCCATGAGAATAATTTTTTCATAACTGAAAAATTTAATACATGCGTAATATTATGTACCTACGTAATTAGCACAAATTTTTAAACGGTGTATCATCTTTAGCCATTTTTCTGACTTAACCAGGAAGAAACTACTAATTTGAAATTCTTTTTAAGTAATAAGTTAAAATTATTTCTTTATCATCCTCGTGGAAGGAAAATCATTTTAATTAATATTTCTGAATTAATTGTGTAGAGAATATTCTAGAAATAATGAGTAGTGAGTAATCAGCATCCAATGAACATCATAATTAAGGTAATTCAATTCTTCGCCATAATTTTTAAACAGTATTCATAAAGAGGCAGTGAATAAACAATTGAATAATGTAATTTCCAATCATATGCAGCCCACACGATGAGTCTTTCAACCGGACGAAAAGAATTTTGGTTTTAAAAATTTTCTTTATATGCAAAATATGTATATTTAGCGTAACAAAAAAGAGATATTCAATGCTCGCTTATGGTTTCGATGGTTCGCACTGTTAATGCCATAAAGTTTATCAAGAAACAAACAACGAAACCCTTAATATATACAATAAACCTGAGTATAGAAACATAAAGACCAGTGCTCACACACACAGAAAAGACGTGAGTCAGAGGAATGAGTGAGCGCTGGACATTTTTGAAAAGAAAATTTTGAGGTCTATATTCGGAAAGGTTAGACTTATTGGGCATAGACATTAAAGCGTAATCTTTTTTTTTTTAATTTGACTATGCTAGAGACATCTGTTGTCTTTTCTCATGGACTAGTTAGGATACATAGATTTTCGCAGCTGGTAATAATATCCATATATTAGGTCCTTACATATGAAATTGGCGTTTAGTATGGGAGGAACATAAAGCCGATTTTTTTTTATTATAATATATATATTTAATCAAAGTATGTACCATTGCTATCTATGCACTTTTGTCATCTCATAGGTAGTTCATCGATCCCTTTACTAAAAAAACCATTCAGACGGGAATCAATAAAATCTTTGAAGGTGGTTTGGACTGCCCCATCGGAGTTGAATTTTTTCCTTTGCAAGAAGTTATCCAAATTTAGAAAAAAATGGTAATCTGTTGGGGCAAGGTCCGGAGAGTACGGTGAATGTCTTAGACATTCCAATTGAAGCTCCTCTAATTTGGTAGCCGTCTGTTGTGCAGTGAGTGATCTAGCGTTATCATGAAGCAGCAGTGGCCTAGAGCGATTAACCAGCCTCGGTTGTTTAGCAGCTAGCTTTTCCATCATGGTTTGCAGTTGCTGACAATAGACATCTGCCGTAATCGTCTGGCCAGATTTAAGAAAGCTGTAGTGAACGACACCAGCACTAGTCCACCAAACGCTCAAAAGTAACTTTTTTGGAGTCAATTTTCGCTTGGGGCATGGTTTGGCTGGTTCGGCAGGGTTCAGCCATTGCAATGAGCGCTTCCGATTATCATACAGGATCCACTTTTCATCACAGGTAATGATTCGATTTAAAATCCCTTCACTATTGTGCCGGTTGAGTAATGCAACGCAGCAGTCAACGCGCGTTTGTTGATTTGCTTCACTCAATTCGTGAGGTACCCACCTTTCAAGCTTTTTCACCTTACCAATTTGCTTCAAGTGGATTAAAACAGTTTTATCACTAACACCGCAGCCTGCAGCTAACTCGGATGTGGTTTTCGATGGATCCGCTTCCACAATAGCCTTCAATTCTTCATTATCATCTTTGGTCTCCGGCCGTCCACGGGGCTTGTTCTGCAGGTCGAAATTTCCAGAACGAAAACGTTGGAATCAAAAACGCACTGTGTTTTCTTTTGCGGCACCGTCACCATACACATCATTAATCCTTCGAGCCGTTTCTGCAGCACTGGTGCCACGGTGGAACTCGTACTCGTAAATAGCGCGATATTTCAAGTTTTTCATTTTGTAAACTGAGTGACGCAAAGAAAAAAACAATTGAGGAAAAAACAAATGAATTATAATTTTAAAAACACAAATACATGAGTAAATAGCTGTATAAATTTGGATTTGGAATTCCTAACCAAAGAGAAGATATTTGAGATCAAATTTGCCAGTACGGCAAATCGCCTATTTCATATGTAAGGACCTAATATTTAAAAGTGCAGTATTAAGCAATATACTTATTTGTTAATGTACCTATATATGATATTCTTACGAATTATTTAACATATACATACTTGAGTACGCCTGAAAATAAGTACTTTCACTTCAGCTCCTTTCATACTATTATTCATAATTAAGATACATTAAGTATTTTAAGAATATTTTTATATGTAGGTATGTTTTTTCATATAAATAGTATAATCTCTTTGAGACCTCTTTAATTTATCTTAATTAATTAATCCTCCCTCTGGGGACAAAATCCAATAACTGTATTTTCAGAACATTGTTACTGGATATAAAAATATTATCGAAATTAAACACTTTAATTGATTCCGCCGATACCACTGATCTACCTCGATACCTTTGTATATCGTTTAATTCGTCGTGTAAATGATCATTAAAAGCAAACTTATTTGAATAATAGAGAGCTTAATCAAAACACATAATTAGTGCAATTCATTGCTAATACTGTGGAACGTTTCCGATTGCGCAACAAGATGACACGAACAATCGTATCCGTCTAATTAACATGTGTATAGCGTCAATTCAAGTTTGTCGTCATGCGATAATTTCCTGTTTCCACCAATGAAAGAGGTGATAAGAGGTCGACATTTTCCAGACCGATGAAAATTAAGCGGAAGGGGGAGTGTGAAAGGGGCAAAGAGATTAGTTAACCTTTTTTCCAAAGGGCGTCGGTAGGTTGTTGGAAAGGTGCTATCATATAAAGAAGGAAAAATGCACCTACATCGAATAGGTAGACGGGAATCATGTATAAATAAATACTGCTTGTATAAAAATAAAAGAGTAGCTTGTAGGTGTAGTGGTCATGGCGCTCGCCTAGTGATCTGGTGGTCGGTGGTTCGAGCCCCATTCCAGGATACCAGCAAGTTTGTCATATTTTCATAGCGCAGGTTTTTGGCTTAGTTTTCAATTTATACTTTGTTATTAAATTTAAAACACAATTTGGTGTAAACCACTAAATATTTATTTATTCATTAAAATATTAATACAACGCCTCTACATGTTACGGGAACAAAATTCCCTTCCTCAGGAGGATACAATGTATGCAATGTATAGAATGTATACAATATATGCAATGTATACAAAGTATACAATGTATGCAATGATACAATGTATCCTCCTGAGGAAGGGAAGTATGTACGTTCCCGCAACATGTAGAGGCGTTTTATTCATATTTTATTGAATAAAGAAATATTTAGTGATGTATACCAAGTTGTCTTTTATATTTAATTATTAAATACTTCACCAAAAAGTGATAAATCGTTCATTCAAGGAGAAATTTATACTTTAATTAAAATATTTGAGTAAGTAAAATTTAACTGAAACTCTTCTATAAACCTATAAATAAAATTAAATCTATATTCAACAATGGCGTCAATTTTAGTGAAATATCAATAAAATATATTAAAATTTCTTGATTTACCCCTTAATGATTACAGGCGACATTACTAAGTAGAGAAATTTACAATTCTTGGTGAGTTTTTTATGTTTTTTACTAATGTTTTTTTAAAAGAGATGTGTATACAGAAAGCGTATATCATATCTATTTAATATTATTACGTGACAATATTCTTACAATTTTCAAATTAAGTTATTAGCTTAAGTTATTCTGTAAAAACAAAACTGAATTAGTCGGTCACCTGGAGCCAGGCTCGAAACTAGTGGAAAAAAATTAAATTACAGTGTACTCTCAATATTTGTCATTTATCAGTTTCCAAAAAAATGGTAAATATCAAAAAGGATGTACATCAAAAAATGATGAATTTTAAAATAGGGGCGAATATCGAAACTAGTTTTTCCCATAAGCATTAAAAAAATGTTTAATCTGTTCCCAGCTCCGAATTTCGCCTTAAAAAATCACTCGATAATTAATCTCGAAAATCACCGCAAATAAATTTTATTTCGTCTAAATCACTACTTACTTAATACTTTACCATTATAACAGAGATTTACTCATCATGATGCCGTAAATATACTGTAGCACCATATAAAAACGTGCATAAATAAAATTTTAATAGATTAACTTTTGTATGAAAAAAACAGTAAGTTTCGTTAAGAGTTTTTATTTTATAGTGGTTAGTTAGGCTGATGTTTGGAAGTGAAGTCACCTTCCATTATCACCACTATGTCAATTCTGGTGAATGATGTCCTGATGGTTCACCAAAATTTCAAGACAATTCACCGGCACGCACAGTACAGACTTTTCGGCCAAATTTTGACGAAAAAACTGGACGAATATCAACATGGGCGAACAGTGAGTTCACTGTATTCCTATTTGATTTTCAGAAAAAAAAAGCAACAATCAATTTATTTCGTAATACGAAATGACACATCACTCAAATTCCTTTCAAGTTTACCTACAAAACGGAAGCGTCAAACAAAGCCAGACTTGTATTTAGAAACAGTCATTACGCTTTTTCTAGCAATATTTTATAGACAGAATATTTAAGTAGCACTCACGTAGCACACGACACGATTCACCTGTGATAATGATATGTTTCGGATCATAGCGTACCTGGCTGCTCGGATACCATCACAAGGACGTTTCACATTCAATACCGAATATATAATTAGCGATTTGAGATCACTCCGCAAAGGTAATATAATAACCATATCAATATATCAAGTTACGTGTTTATTGTGTTCTTGAGATATTTTCTGTTGCGTAACATCAAATACGATTAAGGTCACACGATACACAACGAGCAGCTAAAAAAAATTCATGTGTCGGAGCAGAAAAATGTTTCTGCAATCTTTATATTAACACTGAAATTGTAAAGAAAGAATAATTCAATTATTAATATAAACACATAGTGATGTTGATAATGGTATATCGAGTGTGATATTTTATATAAATAATGTATATAAACGGTGATATTTGACGTTGCGGCAAAGACTAGACTAGAAATAATAAAAAGGGTAGAAATAATAAAATGACGAGATGGTAGAAGCGGAAGTAACTGCACGTAATCGAGGATTTTAGAGAACTCTACACATTTCACAGTAAAATGGAAATTACTACAAAGGTCTGGGGCGATCTATGAGATTTTTGAAACAACGAATCTTATAAATATGCAACGAAATCGCACCGGACAGTCAGACAGTGTGCGTTGTTGTTTCGACAAGCGAGACAATGTCATAGAAACTAGCGAATTGTTAGCCCGGGCGATTGACCATAAGCAAGCGGCAGACAAGAGTAAAGCGAAATAGAAAAGAACATACCTTTGTATTTCTGAAATATTAAGGAGTGACAAATAGTGAAAATTACGAAATAGTAATAAATTCGTGTCCAGTGATATTAATTAATTAAAATAAACAAAACTTTAATTAATGTCAATTTCGTTTGCCTCTGCAGGCCACGATCACGGGGCAATATATTTCAATTTTACAATAAGCCACACACTAATATAAGATAAGATTCAGAAGGGATCACTGGGATATCCCATGAATTTATCATATTATCAAATATAGTATACATATATCCAACTATGGTATTATCATCACCATCACTATAATCTAGCGAGTCTTTACACATTCAATGCTTTTCCCTCTATTGTAAAAATGTTTTCTGTAACATTGTTTTTATTATTTTAAAAATATATTTTACTTATATTACAATAAATTTACAAAAAAACAGTTCTTGTCCCATCATAATTGAGACTTCTATATGAGAAAAGGAGAACACTTTTATTTTAAACAGTTAATAATTAATTTATTAGATAATTATTAACATTATATAATTTGATAAAATGATGTTAGGGTCACATACCGACGCACGCATTTTTCGAACTATTTATCATGTTCATTTACTACACGTTGACAGCCTGTGCACTAAAATATAAAATTAAATTAAAATATTTTTTATTTAATTGAATAAAATTACATTTTTAATTAACTTAAAATATATTTTAAATATAATAAATAATAATGAAATGTGACAACCCTTGTGCGGTCGGAAATTGAACGTAGTTTGAATCGAAGTCGGACTGCGTGTAGCCACCAGGTGCACACAACGCATTAGATTATTCGCAAGTAGTGCAGCGGATGTGCATTGGAACAAGAACCAGTTGTATGGCGCATACATTACCGACCGTAATTTATAATGATAATGACTCACGAACCACTGAGGAATCTTGCTACTCGATTAACTCAATTTGCCTGCACTCGGAGCGTCCTTACCGTTGTACGAGAGACGTCATGACAAATAAAGACCGTCCCCGATGTTTTCCCATCAACCGACACAGTTCACAAACACACGGTTATCAAACAAACCAAAACCGATGCAGTGATTGTGACAGTCGATATTTGCTTGCTATGAAATCTATATACCCATGCAAACGACAAACGTATTTGCATAGAACGTACGTATACCTATTAACGTCATTCAAAGCAAAATATACCTAGAAGACCACCGGATATATAAGGCCGTAAAATAAAAAGGTCGTAATATGCTTTACTAAACTTGTGTTATAGCTTCCTACTTAATATGTTTTTTTTATTTTGTTGTATTTTTTATTATAGTATGCTTTCTTTAAGCTTCTGCTTTTGCTATATATACTCACTTTTTACTTTATATTTTATTTATCTTTTAGTATTGTGCTACTGCTGTGTATTTTCTTTCCACTTTATAATATTTTCTTCTTTATATTTCATGGGCAATCACTATGTATTATTTAAAGTATTCATTAATTTAATGTACACTTAACCTTATTGTTTAGAAAAGCCCCGAAGAGTGTTTATAGATAAATAAATAAATAAACAACAGTAAAATAACTTTGTGTACACATTAATTATTTTAATAAAAAGAAAATAAGTTTTATTGGTAAAAGAAGTTTTGGAGTCAGATGAGTACTTTTGGCGATTACCTCATATATCCAAACTTACAAACTTTACTTCTTTATATATTGGTATAGATTACATTATTTTCATTTTTATACAATGTACAAGTTTTCTCACAATTATTAAATAAACTTACATAACATTATAAATTTACTGGTGTCACATAAATCATTCACAAAAATATGTATTATACAAATTTACGGATTGTTTCATCTATTCCAAAAAGATTTAATGTCATCGTTTGACATTACCGTACGGCGTAAATGTTTGTTAAACAATATCAATAAATATTTACTTGCTGTAAATCCGACGTGTTGCGTTATATTATTTAGAATAACACACTCGGGAATTTATGGATCTCCACATCTTTGAACCTATAATGACCTGTGAGGTGTGAAGTAAACAAACTACCAGCTCCGAGCTCAAGTTCTAAATAAAACATCGCTCTTCGTATAAACGAGAACGTCTCGATTTGATCTAGGATTGTAATAAATGTACGCATCATACAACAGATCAAAATCAAAGCGTAATTTGAATGTAGATCACAGCTAAACATAACCGTCTATCGGTAAATATTTTCTATGTCTAATCTATGGGTATGTAACTTTTGCTTTTATATTTAACTCTTGTTAATCTGTCGTTTGTGGTGGAATCTTGTAATTGATTTTTCACCAACTTCCCGACAAGTTAGAGTTCTGAAACTTTCAAAATTTACGTAAAGTGATCTGTTATTATTTCGATTAAAATTAATAATCACGTCACTCAAATTAAATAAATAATTGAGTCACTCACAAGGAAGAGCCGCAGAAACGGCTGAAGAACATGCTGATCGTATTCAATATTAGAATACTGCATAGGTGAAGTTAAAAACTCGATTACGAATGTATGCAATGAAAGCGGATAAAAACGTGTCTTCAATTTTTTTGATTTACTTGTTTATTTGATAATAAAATACAGCATGTTTGTAAAAAAGTATTTATTTTTATCCTGATACTTAACTCTTACCTGATCCACATTCATACCTACATATTCTCATATAATCTCTTAGATTGTTGATGCTTCTCAGATGTCCATTTTCCGAATTCTTCTTACGATCGCGCGTAACAAACCTTTCAAGCATTTAAATGACTAAAAAATCTGATCACGACAAACGTAAAAAAAAAATATGTTGTCTATTTAACTATACAATATCTTTTTACACTTTCATATAAAGTAATGTATTAGGTCCTTACATATGAAATTGGCGTTTAGTATGGGAGGAACATAAAGCCGATATTTTTTTATTATAATATATTTATTTAATCAAAGTATGTACCATTGCTATCTATGCACTTTTGCCATCTCATAGGACGGGAATCAATAAAATCTTTGAAGGCCGTTTGGACTGCCCCATCGGAGTTGAATTTTTTCCTTTGCAAGAAGTTATCCAAATTTCGAAAAAAATTGTAATCTGTTGGGGCAAGTCCGGAGAGTACGATGGATATCTTAGACATTCCAATCGAAGCTCCTCTAATTTGGTAGACGTCTATTGTGCAGTGTGTGGTCTAGCGTTATCATGAAGCAGCAGTGGCCTAGAGCGATTAACCAGCCTCGGTTGTTTAGCAGCTAGCTTTTCCATCATGGTTTGCAGTTGCTGACAATAGACATCTGCCGTTATCGTCTGGCCAGATTTAAGAAAGCTGTAGTGAACGACACCAGCACTAGTCCACCAAACGCTCACAAGTAACTTTTTTGGAGTCAATTTTCGCTTGGGGCATGGTTTGGCTGGTTCGGCAGGGTTCAGCCATTGCGATGAGCGCTTCCGATTATCGTACATGATCCACTTTTCATCACAGGTAATGATTCGATTTAAAATCCCTTCATTATTGTGCCGGTTGAGTAATGCAACGCAGCAGTCAATGCGCGTTTGTTGATTTGCTTCACTCAATTCGTGAGGTACCCACCTTTCAAGCTTTTTCACCTTACCAATTTGCTTCAAGTGGATTAAAACAGTTTTATCACTAACACCGCAGCCTGCAGCTAACTCGTATGTGGTTTGCGATGGATCCGCTTCCACAATAGCCTTCAATTCTTCATTATCAACTTTGGTCTCCGGCCGTCCACGGGGCTTGTTCTGCAGGTCGAAATTTCCAGAACGAAAACGTTGGAACCAAAAACGCACTGTGTTTTCTTTTGCGGCACCGTTGCCATACACATCATTAATCCTTGGAGCCGTTTCTGCAGCACTGGTGCCACGGTGGAACTCGTACTCGTAAATAACGCGATATTTCTTATTATTTATTATTTTTTCATTTTGTAAACTGAGTGACGCAAAGAAAAAAACAATTAAGGAAAAAACAAATGAATTATAATTTTGAAAACACAAATACATGAGTAAATAGCTGTATAAATTTGGATTTGGAATTCCTAACCAAAAAGAAGATATTTGAGATCAAATTTGCCAGTACGGCATAACGCCAATTTCATATGTAAGGACCTAATATTTACTGTAAATTCTTGACTACGCGTCGCGCGGCCGGCCACTTGTTCCGGGGCAATCCTGACTATTCATTTATTAAAATGGGGGCAAACGAGTGGTAAAAAGGCCAAGGACCTTCAATATATCTCAGGCACGTGATGATGGTGATGTACGCATAGAATAGTCCTTAAATCAACTACTAAGAAAAAAATGAATAAGACGAATGTACACATATGGAAATAAAAACAATTGTGTTTTAGTTGCTCTCACAAGGCGAAAAGTCGCGAAAATTAAAAAGATAGAACTAAAAAAAGTAACCCATAAAAACCAAGTTTTCACAATACTCCCTTTCTCATTTTCGGGTTTCGTGTCTACAATACGCGTCGGAATCTCCATACAACTTACCGAATTGTACGAAAATACCATTAAAAATTTGAAAAATCCAAAATTATACTATAATTATTATTTTTTTAACGAAAATTTGATAGATCTTCTTGATAGTCGCCACGAGTCTACTTGCAAAGTTTCATCTCGATTGGATCACGGGAAAAGGGTTAAAAATCGATCCAAAGTTTTTTCGTCAGACAAGCAGACGCCACGAAAGAAAAAAAAAGAAAGGAAGTAAAAACAATTGTTTTTATTTGTGTGATTATGGAGTTCTACAAACTTACCTCTGAAACAATAAAGACGAATGTACGTACGTGCCACTAAAATTAAGTTTTTTCAATTTTTAATTCTTACCAACTTCACCACGCCTTAAACACACATTTCGCCGGCCATAAACTATACACTATACATTCACTACCATAAATATGACAGTTGCGTGCTAAGTTTACTAAAAATGTACGTGAACTCGACAAGTAAGACTAACCGCAAGCTACCTACTGTGTATACGAATGATTAAATAATATTGCCGGGGGGCGGGAAATATGATGAAGCGACAAAATGACATTACAAATATAAAAAACAGACAGGGATTGATTGCTCTCATTCACAATGACGCCGCTCGTATGTAACTATTCACGTTTTGTTTGTATGTAAATCCTTTGAGACACATATTTTACAGTAAAAAAATATTTTTCTCGCTCCAATATCACATATATCAAACAGCAATTTTTTTATTTATTAGATTTGCGTAGAAACAGTGAAATGTTCGTGTTTTATTTCGTTAAATAAGTAAATAAAAATGACAAATAAATAATAGATTAACGTTCACTGGTTTGGCGTAAGTTATGTCATTTGAGTAAAAAAATATCAAATTTTAAATAGATAAAATTTAATTTGATGGAAAAGGTACTTATTTAGGCAAATCTTAATATTGTCTCTATACTTTGCTTTGCCGATTGCTTTTTACAGGACGTGGCCGTTTCATGGCCAAGGTCAGTGTTTCCGTGGCGTTACTTTTGATATGACGCGGCCATTTTGCGTCCAATTACGGGCTCAATAATGCAAAAACCTGCATTTAAATAACCGAATAGGGAGTGCTAAGCACGCTCTAGACAAACAACCAATCGGGTATTCAGATATCAAATAATAATTGGAATAAAAATTGCATCTTTCACTACGGTGACACGCGCAGCCTGACAGCCTGCAAAGGCCTGGTTTTAAATAATCCAAGGGTGAGCGCTACAACCCCTGTCAGGCGAAAAAAGAGAGGCAAATTTCATGAAAAATAAATCGATTAGTGTCTTCGCTGAATTAAATTTTAATAAAATTGATCTGTGTTCGATTCTGGTGAAAACAATTTGACAGATTCATCAGACATCGACTAGCAAATTAATGAATTTAAAAATGTAGATACCGATATGCAATATAATAATAATTAAGAAATTCTTGCTTATTAAAATCATTATTATTTCACTTTTGAATGTTTGACAATTTATTTATTTTCGATATTGCGATTTGAAATATGAAAAAAATACGGTCACAAAATGTAACAAATTTACAAAAGAACAGAATAAATTTGCAAAAAAGGCTGTACGGAAACAATGAACAAAAAAGTTTATTCGAAGCAATACGTATTCCCATGACTGCGTAGACTAACCACGTAACCGTACAGTAAAAAAACAACTGCAAAAAGCCTTGCCACTCGGTAATTTGAGAATGGCGTACAAATTCACGACGTCACAACTTTACCCGTCTAAATACTGAACGGCATCCAACCGAAAGCGACGAAACATGCAATCGATAGAGTATGTGAACTGGGTATACTCAGAGATGGGGATCTACATACACGGAAAAACAAGGGGCTCTGATTAAAAACATCCTGAGGCCATTCAGACTCCTCGTGTAGAGTTTTCTGGGCTATCCTACCATGTGCATGTGACGTCTCTGTCCTAGGAGAGAGGCAAGCGATGTAATAGCGCAGAAAACTCTACACAAAAAGGCTTTTGATAACAAGAGACAATGTGCGTCTTAAGAGTGTGAAAAACAGATTAACCTCAATTTTCCCAATCCTTCATTTCCTCTATAATATCTATACAAAACAATTATCTACAGTTTTATAACGATGAGGTTCCTTAATGCATAATTCTGATCGAATTAAAATAGTTGTTTTAGATAAATAATAATATTTTTTAATTTTAATGATTACAATCGGTCCGTACCCGGCGTCGTCTGTGTTTCAGATTTGGTTATAATTAAAAAAACGGATTAGTTTGGATAGACGCAAAATCCTTAAATATAACTAGAGTAAAATTTGGGTGGCGTCCTATATGCATGTATAAATCAAAGAATAACTATGCTGTGTTTGGTTTAGATTGGTTACGAATTGTGTAAAGAACAGAAAAATAGACATTAAATTTTATATATTCAGATATTTTGATTTTAAAAAAACTAATATCTTTTTAAAAAATTTTAGGTTAATTAATATGACAACCCCGTATATTAACTAGTATTTTACATTTTATATTTTATAATCTATTATTAACACACTATCCATAATAACTTATATATTTACAATTTACATATTCTATCACGTCCTCGGACCCAGAGTCCCCTATAGGAATCATAAGAATGCTTTCAAGAAATCAAAAATATTTGGTTGGCACCCTAAAAGAAGGCAAAATTGACTTCTTCCGTATCCTTGTTGACGTCAAAAATGATTGAAAAATCGTCGTGTTTTTTGAGGAACTGCTGTAGGTAAACATTGTTTTGTTACTTGAATTTAGGTTTTTGTTGAATATTATTTTGTGTTTTCAATTAAATAGTAACGCATCTGTTCTTGTACCAATGCAACTAAATAAAAGTGAAAATTCCATTAGAAAATTCATGTTTTTTTTCAATTCTAGGAGGATTTACTTCATTACTATTTTATTTGCATTAAAATTATAATTAAGGGATACACACTATTTACCAGGCGCACTTCGCAGCATGAATTTTAAGTAAACATATTTTGTAAAATAAATTATAGGTTTATCTGACATAATATTATGATATATGAAAATCTGAATAGTATGATAACAATTATGATAGGAATATTACGAGATACATGGTTCCTTTAAAGTCAAACTATTGCGCACCCCTGATATTTACAGCAGTGAAAATAATAGAAAAAATGCGCATTGGATCGTATAGTACGAGTATGCATAGATTGTTGGTCTGGTGGTTAAAACTCTCGCCTAGTAATGATAATAATAGTAATAATCCAGTGGTCGGAGGTTCAAGCCCCATTCCAGGAAACTCGCAAGTATATACAAGGTGTCACATAGCTAGTAGAAAAATTTTTACAGGTGGATTTCTTCCTTGATAATGAGTCGAGAATATTCAAGCAACCATGACCTAGTTAATACCAATAGTTATGGAGATATGCAATATCAAATTTTGCATTTGTTTTTCAATATTTCTGACTTGTTTGTTGCAAAAAGTTGAACTATCATTACAGTAACTTATAATTATGAAAAATTTATTCGCTTCAATATAACTCAAATAAATTTTTAAAAAACCGGTACAAAAAAATCTATTTTTAATTTTTGCAAGGTTTTTTTATCTTTGAATTATATTAAAGCGAATGAATTTTTATAACCGATATAAGTAACTCTAATGATAGTTTAACTTGTGCAAAAAATAAGTCATATATGTGCCAACTTTGATATTGCATTACTCCATAACTATTGCTAATTAGGTTATGGTTGCTTGAACATTTTCGATTCATTAACAAGACAGGAATCCACATGTAAAATTTTAGCTACCAACTATGAGATTCCTGTATAGTAATTCGGCCGGCTTGTTTGTTGGTTATCAAGGATTTTAAGATTATTATAAAATAGAATGATAACCATGACTAAAAATGCAATAAATCCAGAAACAATAAATCTGCATACGAATGAACCGGCAACCACAGTCATTAATTATCGCGACGTTGAATTAAATGAACCCGTCTAGAGTCAGGTAGGATGAATATGAATTGATAGATAGATAATTAACCATGTAGTCCACAATTTGCCAGCATGACAATCGTGATTCGCGCACGATGAAGAGAGCTTCATGGCTGTCGTGGACCAAATGTACCGTCAGTGGCTAATTACAAATCAAATTCAATTGACGGTTACAAGGGGTTATCATTAATGTATATCACCGTAGATGTACTATTAAATACCGTTGTATATAAAATCATTGAAACGATGTACTATTGATAAAAGTAAACTTTTAATTAATTTTATATTTTCTGTGAAAGAAATGAAAACGTCGCACTAAATAAAAGTCGCAAATTCGAAAGATTTTTTTGAACAACGATTATTTGATCTTTTATCATATTTTACTTCTATAGATTTTTGTCTCTTTGTACTTCATTACATTTAAGTACAGATAAATCGGCGTTTATTAGACAAAAGGCTTTTAATTGCTTGATAACATACACACATAATACTAAAAGTATGATGGTATGCAGCAATATAGGCTGATATATATCCCCTCAGCCACTAACCAGATATATATCATTTTACCACCTTTAAATTGATATCATTTTTTTAAAAGATAGTATATTGCATAAAATAATATACATTACTAAACTACCTCCATAAATTAAGAAAAATTTTATCTGGGAATCAATAAAATCATTATTTAAGCATTGTTACATAAATTTTAACTTATAGAGAGGATAGTTAATAAAATATATAAGACGACTGTTAAAGGCAATAGGACTATAGAACGTCCACGAGAGACCTGGCATGATCAAATAATTCAAATAAGCTTCAACAATCAATGTGAACAAGGCAAAAGTGGTATTCCAGAACAAAATAGTGTGACATTATATCCTCTCTTCCTACCCCAGACGACGCGGCACATCTTACAAATTGATCTCATCTCCACCCTGCTGACGACGATGGATGTAGAGATTTTAATGGTTCTCCTACAAAATACACAGTGTAGGTACGCGTACTATACCTAACACTCTTAAGTGTGTCTGGTCGTTAAGTGAAGAATGAGATGGAAATAGATTAATTATGAGGTATAAAAGCAAAGGTAGCAATATTCAAAAAATTACAAAAATGTTTTGAATGCTGTCATCGAGGATTAACAATTTATAATTTAATGAACTGTAGATTTTATATATACATATATATCCCTTCCAAAATCATGTTTCCTATAAATTCATAGGCTATGTATGCATCCTATAAAATCTCGAATTTAGTGCATTTTAGATTAATAATCCTCGAAGACTGCATTCATTTTTTTTTTTTTGATATTGCTGCCTTTGTTTTTATATCCCACAATTAATTTATATGAATTGCAAGAGTTTAATCTGATTTCTTTTCACATTTCTCATTAAATTTATAAATTAAATATTGTTCTTAGTAATTTTTATACAAACTTTAAAAATAAAATGCAAAAATCGTTCACAGAATGTCTTCGCAACAAATAATTGCGTTAAAACAATTTACATTATTTCTGACATAACTTATTTCTAAGAAATTTCATATCAGTTTTGTTTTTAGATAATCTAAATATTGTATAAACGTTTATACATTTGAAGTAAATAATATATTGAAATTAATTGGTAATGAGTCAGTCAACATATATTTATTAGTTCTGGCTTAAGTACAAATTTGTTTCATAAACATAGCTGTTTTAATCAATTTTTGATTACTAATAAAATGTTTTACAGACCTTCGAAATAAATTCATTTAGCACTGAAATCGATTGAAAAAGTGTAGTTTTATGTACACAAATCTGCAAATATTATTTATAATTTAATTATTTTTCTGATTGGTAATTTCACTTTATCTATATCTATATCGAATAACGACTGATTTATGTTCGTCCAGCCTGCAATGGCCCATAATCATCGATAGTAAATTAATGTACCGAATACTACAGCGAGATAAAATTATGATTATTATGGAATAAAACAGTTACTATTTTTTAAATGGTGAAAACCATATTTACTTTCACAAGTATCTAGAATATTCTTCAACATAAGTCATTTTTTTCTTTTACCGTTTTCCTTATTAAACAAATAACCTATAAAACGAATAATAGAAACTTTCCAGGTTTAGAACTCTTCTGGAGATGAAATATTTGTTAAAAGGGATGGAAAATATCAAATATGTTATCTCTACTTGAGTTTAATTATATTTTACCACTCAAGTTTCGAGAGTATCAGAATCTTTCGTCGACAGATTAAGTATTTAAGAATTAATTAATTACTATGGTGAAGTTCAATAGTTCACCTGTCAATGAGACATTTTGATACTCTCAAAACTTGTGTAGTAAAATAATAAAATATAATTAAATTAAAGTATAGATTATATACAACATGGTTTATGTTTTCCATTTTCCATTCATTTTAATTATCATTATAAATAACATCGACAATGTTGGCGGCAAACCCATCAATAATATGAAATATTTACTTCTGAGTAATGGACAAAATTGACACGTAAATTTAAATAGTTTCCAAAAGACACATTGCATGTCAAATAAACGAGGCGAAGAAATTCTGAAATATGTTTATGCGTCTAATTCTTGCAATAATTAAAATATAAAAGTACGGCTTTTTCCCCTTAAACCATATAATATTTATGCTTATAAGCACACTCATTATTGTGTCAAAAATGACAATTTTACAAGGAAGTACATAGAGTAAACATTTTATAAACTAGAAATCTAGCTCCGTATATAAATAAACAAATTTCTCTTCGATCAGTTGCATACTGACTCATACCGTCAACCAACCATGGTAAGGATAACACAAATACATGATATGTGTAATGTACACATACGTGTTATGAAACGTTTAATCTGAACTACGCAAACATTTTTGAAAACATGTGTTGCAACCGTTGTAGTACATAATAGCTTATTTCCCTGTGCTGCTTTTATTAATTAATAAGTAAAAATAATAACCCAAAGACTTCCGTGCCTACTTTCCCATAAAAAAGGTAATTTCATTTTTTGAAACATCTATAATAAGTATATCTTGATTAAAATAATAACTTTACAAGACAAGAATCTAAGTAGATACTTTCGTCAAATAATAATTTTTACTATCAGTCTACTAAATTGGTTTAAAGTTTTGAAATATTAAGCAAACCTGTAGCAGATCATTCAAATTATATAATTATTAAACCTTGAATTTTCGCTATTCCCTTGTCCAAAATACTCTCGAAACATTAACAATGCTTTAAACTAGTAATTTCAGAA
Organism: Agrypnia vestita; assembly: GCA_016648135.1. Classification (NCBI taxonomy): domain Eukaryota; kingdom Metazoa; phylum Arthropoda; class Insecta; order Trichoptera; family Phryganeidae; genus Agrypnia; species Agrypnia vestita. The sequence continues at coordinate 101,705 of JADDOH010005017.1, forward strand.
TTTCGATATTCAATTTCTACCAGAATCCAATAAAGTTTAGCAGATGAAATTATAATCGGGCATTCTGCACCCATCAAAAATTGACATTGTTTCGGTTTGTCATGAAATGAGTCATTGAGTACAAGCGCGAATTCTACAGAAGGAATCAATTGAATAAATTCATTATGCAAATTAAAATTCTTTCGTATGACACCTTAATTTTTTGCACCTTCATATGCTTCATTTTCATGTCTAAATAATTTACTTTTACTTTCTAATCATGTATATCTACATAAAAAATATTGTATTTTATTCTTTCATTTAAAATATTTTTAACTCGTCACTACACTACAAATATACCGACTCGATTTTTTTTTGTAATTAAGGTTTTAAATGGAAAAAGATGTATCTAGCTTACTGGTACCACAAGCAATACTTGGAAGTCTCTCCTTGAATATTTTTACAAAACTGAAGATAATAAACATATCAGTCTTCTAAATTTTGACAAGACTGGGTTTTATAGAAACCCACACAACTTATTAGCTGTAGTACCAAGTTATTTATATCCATGTAATAAAATATTATTTAATTTTGTACAAAAACACCCTCAATGAAAAAGATTTCATCAGCAATCAGAAAATAGGTATATTTAAGTCACAAATGTAGTTTTAGGGTTAATATTTTAATTTTCAAAGTAACTATTGAAACCATAACTTAAGAAGTCCACCGAATCTAATAGTTTGTAACGGTATATAATATTTTTATTTAACTTGAAATTCACTATATGAAGATGTACATAGAATATAGTACAGACTGTCTGAATCTTGGAATTCACACATTTTTGAAAATAAGATTTCTTCTGCTATGTATGGGTGGGCTTTCTTCCGTTGCCACCCGCAACGGAATAACCCAAAAGAAATTATATTATAACGGTCGTAAATAAACCTACGAGCGAATAATCTAGAAGCCTTCCTATGTAACTCTTTTCTTAATTTTGAAATACGGATTTATAAGTAAAATTCCATGCGTTCGGAATAAAATAATTCTAACATAATAAAAATAAAGGGGATAAATATCTGCATAATTAAACAATGCGGTAAAGCATAATCGATCCTTCTGAAAGTAAGTATCCACGGTAAAGATGAGTGTCCTTATTTCAAAAAAAAAAACAAAATTGACGCGCAAGTAAGTTTTAAAGAATGTATATTTACATTTCAAAGTTTAGAAAATTTCACCGTACATTTTGGCATATGATTCACAGACAAAACTTAAACTATAAACAAGAAATAAATATTAAACAACAAAAATACAAAAGTTCCTCCATTCGATATTCATTATGTTTCTATTTATTGTCTATAAGTCTATAATTATCGCCAACTAAATCATGTCTATGATTTACACTTAGATAAAGTCTCTGAAATGTCAAAATGTACTATGAAATTACGAAAACTCTCAGAAGAAGATGGGTTATGGTTACCGTATTATTCCATTTAGCCTAAATATTTTATAGGTACATACGAGTGAAGTATAATAAGTAGATGATTATACATTCAAAATATAATATCGATATTGTATTTTAAAAGAAATATTATCACAATTAGGGCCTACGTCAGAACATAGTAAAATTTAAAATTTTTGAAAAAATTGTAGCCATGATATGTGGGGTATAAAAGCAAAGGCAGCAACATCCAAAAAAATCTTAATGCCGTCATCGAAGATGTCTAATTTATAATGTACCGAATTCGAGATTTTATAAGAAACGAAGCCTATAGATTTATAGGAAGCAAGATTTTTGAAGGGATAGATACATAAATTACAGAATTCAGTACATTTTAAATTAGTAATCCTCGGTGATCGCATCCAATTTTTTTTAATGTTCTGGATATGCTGCTGCCTATGCTTTTTCACCCCACATTGAAGATAATCATTCGAATTATTTTACTTACTTTTGTGGTAAGAACACATTCTTATTTTTGGCGTCAAATGAACACTTTATAAGTATTGTCGTAAAATTATTGTGTCTTGTCGGTTTGATCTGCACTTAACAATTCGAAGAAATGCATTCGATAAGAGCGGATACGTCGGACACTAATTACGATCAGAAACGGCGGAGTGCCTCGCCGGCAACGCGAGCCGGCTCTTAGCTCTTACCACTGCAATAATAACAGACCTTAGACTTTGAGACGCTTCGCCACAACGTGAACGTAAATTATGCGAGACAACTCACCTGCCAGGTGTACCTACTGACAATTTATGTTTAAGTAACGCAATTTGAAGAAAACAGCAGTAACTTTGTCGGAATAAAAAAAACTATTTTTAATCATTTAAATTTGCTGCGAATTGAGGATACACATGAATATTTTTTTTCTGTCTGTCTGTCCGTAACTTGGTGGAATTAATCTACAATAACGACTTTAGATAATTAGAGTATGATATGCAATAAGTGCGTCATACGCAACGATTCGGGCAACACGCGAGGGTCGCCCAAACTAATTACACGGTCTTGATAATTAGATATATTCTTTTATATAGTTTTAGGTTTAAGCGAAATCCAATTTAAAAACAAATAGTTTTCTTTCATGAATTTATAGCTTCAAAATCCTGCAAACATATCCCGTGATTTTTCACGGGTGTATCTCTAGTACATAATATTTCATATTAAACATTTTAAAGAACTTGAAGGTGAATTTCATTTACACGCTAAAATAAAAGAGAGTAGGTATGCATATACATTTTCCGCTCAAATGAAATTAAATATAGTACTAGGTTTTTCAGATCAAAGCAATATTTTTTTAAATATAAGACTCGTTTTCAATGGAGATTTGAGAAATGTTCAGGAAAGATGAATCGTTATTTACCTTTAGACGTAACGATATTAAAAGAAAATTCACATTCCCTCTTCGCTGTGTAAAATATACGTATTTTCCTTTTTCGTATATTTTATTTTTAGATAAACGCACAACCAATATTAATAAAAAAAATTCATACATTTTATATTTATATTACAAGTGTTTATACGCAATAAGCATTTTATAAAGTATATTTTCTCGGTAGGTATATCAATAACTATGGAAAAATAACTTGTTTCCAGTCGCATTTTTTTAACACCGCATTACACGCAAATGTTGATGGATTCGGATTAAATAAACAATTTTATAACCTTTCACGAAAAATCATTTCTTTCAGAAATTTTATTAACATTAAATTTTTCACTTTTTAGTACGCAGTAAAAATATTTTATACCAAAAAAAAATCGTAGAAATTGCATTCCGTTGCCGTGAGCCAATTAACTGCGTATTATTATTTCGCTGCATTATGTTTGGAAATGCAATTTATGTTTGTTCAATAAATGCCATTTTATCGATAAGAATACGTTAATCAACCGCGATAAGGTGGTAGTTTCTAGGAATGAAATAAGAGCGGAAAGTCCAGCAAGTTCTTTTTTACGTCTTGCTAATCTTATTCACGATTAGGTTTGCAAAATTATTGTAAAGAATAGAAAACAGCTGAGATAACATCTCAATCTCGCAAACTTTTATCGAGTTTTACAGGGTTTTCTTGACGTTAAAAGTATTATATTGCCGTGTATGTAGTTGAGCGCTTTTTTATTTGAATGGATTTAACATTATTCTGAGATAAGGGTATATTTACATAAAACTAGTGTATTTAATTTTTATAGTTTTGAACTGTTAGCTTTTAGGGACTTATTAGTAATTTAAAAGTGATTTGATTTTTGCAGGATAATAGAGTTAAGATGTAGATAGGAATCGAATACTGTGGTAAAAAAGATCTTCGATTATATTCGGGTAATGGTCAGTGATGGGGGGCCATCCAAAAAATATGTGGTCTTGATTTCGTCTTCGTCTATCCAGCATTCACACACGGGAGAGTCCCGAATGCAGATTTTAAAGAGATGACTAATTAATTCAACAGTAGCAGCATACGACGACCGGGGAAGCCTCCAACTTATCCATTTTTGAAAAAGGCTTCCACGGCCTAGCAGAAATTTTTAATATACGAGCACATTCAAACGTAATTACATGACGGAAGAAAAATGAAAGTAAAATTGAAGACATGCAATTGTAAAAAACAATAAATAAGTACCTAAGGAAACATTAGTTGTAATTAATGACAGTTATATTCTTCAGTTCAAAGTACGTGAACGATAGCACTTCCGTTTTTAAAACGTCATGTGGATGCACTGGGCGGCCGGCGAGTGCTGGGTTTGGAAACACTTGGAACAAATTCACCTCCGCGGTTTACAAAAAAGAAAAGAAATGCGCAGCGCGACCGCGCTCTGACTCGGCCTGTGATAGACTGACACGCTCCGCTTCTCGCCGCTCGCTAGCCGCTGACTGCCGGACAGACAGAGACGGCCCGGCCGGGAAAACCCCTTGAAGAGAGCGAGACGCCGACACCCCCGTCGGGACCTGCCGCGGTTCCGGATCGCGAAGAGGACAAGCGATTTCGGAGCGCGGCGGAGGCTCATCGCGCCCAACAGAGACAGGCGTATGTTTGTGTGCACGCGCGTATTTAATCGAAGGTGGAACGTATGTTCCATCCGTTTCCTTTTCCTCTGGTTTCGCGTCCCGCTCTGGCCGCGTACGTGCGTCCTTTTCTATTTTATAGGTGAGCTATATCTATGAGGGTGTGTGGCTAGTTTGATGTTGTGTTTGTGGATTACCTTTAGTTTAGAGCTTTGTTTCTCAAACGTTTTGAACTATAATAATATTAATACTCAAAACTAGAAGTACAATTTTAAAAACAACGGATTTACGACACGCATTACAGCGCATTCGAATTGAACATTTACAATAAAATACACAAAAACATGAAACATGAACATTTTGCAACGCAAAATTAAATGATTTATTATATACAATACATAAACAGAAACAGAATTCATACAGACATATAGGACCTATAAAGAATTATTAACAAATATATAGTACCAATCACACAAACGTAATTGAGTAACTTGTTGGTGTAATGGTCATGATGCTAACCTAGTGATGGTTGATGGTTCGAGCCCGATTCCAGGACACCAGAATTTGGTCCTATTTTCATAGCGCAAGCGATTAGCTTATTTTGATTATAGTCAGAATTTTGATGCGACACGTTATCCGTGTTCGCATCTCTATTTTTTAAATTAAAAAAAAAAGTTTCATATAAAACCATGCATCGTATAATAGACATACAAAAATGAATTGATGAATTAATTTGTGAGACGGATGGGTAGCCATCTCTGTCTCACGTCCAAGTAGCGTGCAAGTCGCGCGCGCCGGGCAGACGAAAACCGATCTCTGAACACTTAGAGTTAGCTTAGTGTAGTTTCCGTATTTCTACATCCGGGGTGTTATTTGAGAAGCACTCCCGAAACTCCAGAATATATCACATAATCCAACTCAATTTTTTTATTAACAATAAAAAAATTGTGGTATAGTGTAGTGTATACTAAAACTGAAAAACCTTTCTAAAAATGAATGATTTGATTGGCAGTCTGGAAGTAAATTACGTGAAATATATTCACGTAATGTTTGGAGAACAAACAGGTGTCTCCCAGCAAGTAGCAAAAACTTTAAGGGAATCTTTCTCGTTCAATTTAGAATTGAAAATATTCATTACATTTCGGTGAAATATCGATGGTTAAGAAAGTATCTTCTTACGACTCATCGACACATCGACACATCGAACATTGCATTTTTTTTTTTAATATTTCTGACCCATCTTATATAAAACGTTGGAATACAATGAAAGTAGCTTACATTGAGTATTAAAAATTCATTAGGTTTGATACAAGTCAAATAAAATTAATAAAATTGTACAGAAATTTGAACCAGATTTTTTCTCACGGCTAATAATTTTATTTCACTTGTATCAAAGTGAATGAACTTTTAATATTCAATATAAGTTATTTTCATGGTAATCTAACGTTTTACAAAAAACAAGTCAGAAATAGGAAAAAAAATTAAAATTTTTATATCGATTATCTCCTTAATTGTTGACATTTCACCCAAAGTGTGAAGAATATTTTTCATTCAAAATTGAATGACAAAGACTCCCCCAAAGTTTTTGCTACTAGTTACAGAGTTAGTTAATTAATTTGTATAATATTATTGGTCTTAAATGTCTTTAATTAACATGCAGGCTAAAACTACTATGTCTTGTCTGACGAAAACTTCCACATAACCCCCGAGGGCGAACATCGCACTTCGAAGTTTTGAAATTCAAATAAATAGAAGATTTAACTTAAATATAAATTTTAAATTATAATTTTTTAAAAGATATGTAAAAAAAAATATTCTTTGCATTCACAAAAATAATCTGCATTAAACTATTATGTTTTATTATAATATAGTTATCATTAAACTATTGTGCTTTATTCATGTTCAGCATTAATAATTTAATGCTGAACATGAATAAAGCACTGAATGTCAAAAATATTTTTTAAGGTAAGTAAGTATACAGATTAGTACTAATTGCCTTCGCCAATACATTAAATACTGCACTGAAGTCCTAACTGTTTTAATCTCCTAGTTAAATGGAATGCACATCGCACAAGTATTAAGCGCCGCGTCATTTTTTTATAAATAATGCATAAAACAACATGAGTGCATAGTTTTTAGTATTAAAGTGACTAAAATTTATTATTAAAGTGTTGAAAATAGTAATGAAAAGGTGTGTAAAATAGTACATAAAGAGCGAAAAAGAGTATATTCAATTTTTACCTTGTATCTTTAAATTAGTGGTGTGCCGGATCGTTAAAAATTTATATCCGCGGATACGAATACGAATACGGATTATTTGTGTCTAGATCCGCGAATACGAATACTGATACGGACTTCAAGGTCCATTAAAGTATAGGCAGATTAATAGTAAAAAATTTGGAGCTCTCAGTCTCAATACTCGCACATATTTATTATAACCTGCAACAAGCGTTCCTAGTGAGAAGTTTTTCAGTGCAGCAGGAATTGTTTATAAATCTCATCGTAACAGACTTTTGAGGGACAAAGTCGGCAAGTTACTATTTTTGATGTACAATTTACCATTACTAATTTTAATTATGACATAATTTTAAGTTCCTGAAAATGATATTGTTTTTTATCTTATTTTAACACTTTGCAGTATTAATTTAATTAGAATGATTATTTTAATTAGAAATACAATACTACAATAAATGTTTTAATATTTGATTTTTGCAATGTAAATGAAAATTCTGGCACTCAGTTCTTTATTCATTTCCAGTATTCAATAATATTTGTTATAATTATTTCATTGAAAATAAAATTGAATTGAAAAAAAACATTACAAAATGTGATTAATAAAATTATTATTATAGAAATGTATGTTAATTGATAGAAGCTATTTAACGGGTAACATTTTTGTAAATCTAAAACATTTGTTTACTAAGATTTTAATTTAATTTAAATATGATAATATATATTTTATTTAAGATTACAGTTATTTTTTCAATTCTTTAAGGTTATAATAATCCACATGGTGTAATAAAATGTCCAAATATGTACAGGAACATCAGAAAACTATTAATTTATGCTGAAATTAACCATTATTTTATTTCGTTATTAGTAATTAAATCAAGTTATCGGTACCTTTCTACATTAAAACTACGCCATATGTTTAGGACATCCGTTCTAAAACAGCAGGTGATATTGAGGTTGTGTGTTCCCTGACGCTTGTACGTACACCCAGAATTTTTGTATGTGTGTGTCATCTGTCAGTTGAATACTCTCTCCCTTTCTCCCGCCATACATTCATCCCTTTCAAATTGTGGGCGAGCCGCAAGTCGATCGTCATAGTCCGGACACCCACACGTTTATTTATTCCGAAGTCTTGGAGTAAAAAAGAGCAAAGTGTTTGTATGATTTGCTTCATATTTTTTGGATGTGAAACAATTTTTTTGTCCTTTATTTTATTTGATAGGCAGTTACTTGCGATGTGTAGTTCAGGTTTTTTGATGTGATTGTGTTGGCGCATTACCTTTTTAATAGAAGGCAGGTGTTGCGTGTGTACGTTGGGTGCGCTCGTGGTAGTGCTCCGTATAATAACGTTGTGTTGGTGACGTATTGTTCTACGGTGTACAGAAACAAAATTAATTCCTCTATCGATTTCGGGTATCTATGTACTTTCATTTTTTCTTCTGTTATTTCTTCTAAAATTAGGCTGCTTACCGTGCATCACGGAATTCGTTGATCCGGAAATAGTTTCACGTTTGATCGTTGTACGGGATGAAGAAGACCTACTGTGAAATATAAGACAACATTTGAGTGAATTCTGACAATATTTTAGTAAAGAAGCTCATCTGAATAACAACTTCTTCTGTAACCAGCTGATTCGTCCGATGGTTAGGGCGCCTGCTAACAGTGTTGCAAGTTAGGCAGCATCGAACTTACACGATAAGTGGCTCATGTTCTTCGCCAACACGTGGCTTGTGATCAACTGCATGTGAAGCCGAGCATTCTGTTTTTGTAGTCGTGGCAGATAGGTACATCAGCAATCATCACTCAGTACCAAATGATTCATAATTAATTTCTAATGTTTAGTCTACTGAACAAATTAGAAGCGAATTTACCTACTTCTTTTTTCAGCGCAGTCAATGGATTTAAAAAAAATAATAATAGGGATGCAAGCTGGGAATAGATATCGCATCAATATTATTATTCTTCTGCTTGTGTTATTTCTCGACTCCTGCTTCTGGGATATGGATGACCAACTGTCTCTCCACCGTTTTGGTGATCTTCCTGGAGGTCTGCTACACGCAGGTATCTCGTACTTCGCTATTCTTACCACTCTTGTCGAATCCTCTCTGTGCACGTGGTCTCCCCAGTATCTCCTTATATTTCTTCCCCATCGCACGACATCCTTGACATCGCAGATCTTCCGAATTCGGGAGTTTCGTACTCTGTCTCTGATGGTCCCGTGAGGGGTCGGAGAGTTCTCATTTTGGTGGTTCTTAAGAGGTTCTTCGTTCTCGTGGTGGCGGCTCTTGTTTTAATACCATATGTCATGATCATATCATATCAATATTCTTACTATTTTATAAATAAGCTAAACCCTTGTGCTATGGAAATGGGACTAACTTGTTGGTGTCCTGGAATGGGACTCAAACACCACAAGCTACAAGAAAGTATTGCTAATATGGTTTGGGCATGTGGAACGCATGTTGAAGAAAGTATGTAATATGATGTTAGTGTAGAAGACAATAAGAACAGAAGACGTCCGCGACGGTATTATCAAATAAAAGACAACAAAATAAGCAACAATTGACGCATGATTGAACGAGGCATAACTGGAATGTTCATCAAAGCAGAAGAGTGTAGCTGTTTTCCTTTGAAGAAAAACTATGCGGTGGTATTATTAGTTATTTTTAGTGATTATATGTAAATAAACTAATGGTCCAACATGAAAAATTAACATAACCACATTTGACAGTAAAAATTAAAGTATTTTAAACAAATTGTCTTCCAAATTTATCATCACTCTTGGCACTACACCATCCTTGGTGGGTCTTGGCTTCCTCAATAATCTTCCTTCACTCATCTCTGTCTAGTGCCAGCTCTCTCCAGTTCCGAAGCTCTAAGGCAGAGATGTCTTTGAGGACGTTGTCACTCCATCTTAATTTTGGCCTTCCTAAGCTCCTTTGCCCTATTGGCTTTGAGTTCAGCAGGGACTTTGGTGCTTGATGCTCGGACATTCTCTCCACATGACCCAGCCACCGAAATCTTCCCAGTTTTATAAATTTTGTGACGTTTGGCTCCTTAAATAGAGTATAGAGCTCATTGTTGTAACGTCTGCGCCAAAGTCTATTTTCTAGAACCGGTCCGAAGATACGCCTCAAAATTTTCCTTTCAAAAATGTCCAGTGCTCGCTCATTCCTCTTAATACCCACGTCTCAGCTGCGTACGTGAGTACTGGCCTAATAAGCATTTTGTACATTAATATCTTGGTGTTTCTGGACAGCAGTCTGGATTTTATCTGCTTTTGTATGCGGAAAAAACAGCGATTTGCGCTCACTATGCGCGTCTGGATCTCCTCTGTAGTGTTATTGTTGTTCCAAATTTATATTACAATTTATCATAAATATATTTTCTGGGTAGGTATTTGGTGTATGTAAAATGTTCCCGCAACATTAAATCACACAAATCGTATTGGTAAAAAATATTTGTATGTGGCGTCACCGCTTTTAGACGAGCATCGATTTTTATTTGAGCACAAAATCTGAATACTAAAAATTAGCTAATACAAACAGAACGATCTGGCCTCATTGCCAAAATATTTTATTTATTTTATTGGTAACATGATAATGTTTGTTTACTCTTAATTAATCGTTTTACTGAATACACATTGAGTAAGTAATTTTAGTAAATAATAAATAAATATTACAATTTTGGAAAATTTAACAAAATCACTCAACATTGTGTTAATTATAAAGTAAATAAAGAATACTTATATTTCCTTTCAGATTTTGTATTATTTATTCCTAATATGGTATTTCAAATGGTATAAATAAATAACCTGTATTATTAAATTATATTTCTTCAATCATTAAAAAAATAGCAATCCGCTCTGCTAAATATATTCTTAGATTTAGCTGTTAGAATAAGAAAGAGAGCTGCGCATAATCGATTATTTTTACACTAAAATTGGAACTTGCTAGAAAATTGGAAGCATCTAAGCGAATATCGGTCAGGTATAAATACAAGAAGTATCGCGATGCGCAATAATGCGCGTCTTGATGACGTTTCACAAATGTGACCAGCGTGTTCAATCGAGTGATAAATAAAGGAAGTACCTATCACGAGCGAGAAGTTTTCTACATGCTGATACTACATTATCAGCTACATCGGAGGCTCTCCGCAAGCTGGTAATGGAGACCTGAAGCCACCATGTTTTCGGAGGGTGCTTTCAGCAATACACGCCCAGCTATATCGAATCAGCTGCCTCCATTGTGATCATCATCCATGGAGAATCAAGAAGCATTTAAGAAGAGGCTAAAAACTCTCTTCCTCAAGATATCATATTTTTAAAGCGCCCTTGAAGCGTCTCTTACGCAAGAACGGCGCTTTACAAATTATCATGACTATAACCATGCGGATATTGAACGGAATTTCTAAAAAGTGATCGAAGCAATAGAAACAACTTAATAAAAAGTGTTCTTCTAATGAGTGGTAAGATATAATTAGTGCGAATTAAGAAACGGTATTATATTAGTGTGCCGTTACTTCTAGAAACATTAAGATTAAGATTAAGAAAGATTAAGAAAGATTAAGAAATGGACAGAAAAATTACTCATAAAATATTTAACATATTTAAAAAAGACTTCCCGGAAATCAGAATATACTCAATTAATAAAATAAAAGCTTTAGCAAACAACTGGCTTACCTCCAAAGGTAGAACATCAACTGAAAATTTACTTACTGTAATTGCATAATAATTTCTACAAATAAAAATATATACCTATATAAATAAATAAATTAATTAAGGAAAATAAAAAATAATCTTAAACAAAACTTTATCCCTTTTTACATTAAACAATTATTCTACACATATTTACACTTGCACTTGATACTTTGTAGATACATAATTACTACCTTGTGAAAATAAATATTACTGACGAATTCAAAAAAATATTATAATTGTGTTCTATAACGCCACTCTGGCACAGGCGTAGCCTAGTAGAGTGGCATAATCTACAAATTTAACAAAAAAAAAGTGTAATTTATCTTATATTTTAATGTTAAATTAGTTTTAAGTACAAGGATTTTTTTAAATAAATAAATAAAAAATAAGTAACTATAAATTGAAGAATAATGTTCTGATTTAATTCATATCCAGTGACTTTTTGCGTGATAAATAAAAGTTTAATTTTTCTAGTGTTATCATTCGACTCCCACAGCCACATGCCGTAATAATATATTTATTTTAAAAATCCCCTCTTTCCCCTGGCGCGCGCTTCGACAAGTATGTATTGCTATTCCGCATTTGACTTAGGTAAATTTGCCTCGAAAATGTGTTCTTATCGCTTGAATCGCTTTCCGAGAAACGTTGAATACTCGCGAGAACATTGCAAACAATAAACCTATAAATTCATTGGAATAGACGATTCTGACAGAATCATTCTGTTGTCATTCAGCAGCGTTGCATTTTCAATTAGCTGCCTAAATAAAACAATCATGAAAAGAAATCTAATTACATGTATCAAATAAAAATTTATGTTTACATAAAAAAAAAATTGTCGACGTTGGGATTCGAATCTGGAATATTTTCTTGCCTTATGCGTTACAACTGCGCCACATTAGAAATGCAATGTTCGCACTATTGCATTCTGGTTCAAATAAATATTTCCTACGATTTTTACAGCTTTGTCAGCAATTAGAGATTTTTAGAATTTCAATCTGTCAAATGCTTTAAGGTGATCGATCAATGATGAGCAATATTCGCCATTTTTGCATTTTGTATTACATTTTTCTATGGAAAGATACCATTTTAAAATTTATTATTAAATTACCAAACTTTCGATGTTTTAAAAATGGTGGAAATTACTCTATTTTGTGGGCCTTTTCTGATTGTTTGGAGTTGTGGCATGTCCTTTTTTTCAATAATATTACATATTACAATTATTGATAGTTTCTAATAGAAATATGTCTACCGAGGCAAAACTAGCGGTACATAATGGAATTCTGGTACCAACACTGATGTATGGAAGCGAAGCCTGGAGCTGGCAGAAGAGGGACGAAAGTAGATTGAATGCAGTGGAGATGAGATCCCTCAGATGTATGTGTGGCAAATCAATTTATGATAGAGTAAAGAATGCAGATATTAGGAATGAGTGTAAAGCTCATCTTAGCATAATTAATAGAATTCAAAAAGGGCCGCTCAGGTATTTTGGGCATGTTGAGGGAATGAATGAGGAAAGAATGGTAAGAAAGATATATAATGCAAATGTTGATGGCGCCAGAAAGAGAGGGCGATCTGAGAGGCGACCTAGGCGAAAGAGAGACGAGAAAGACGGCGGAAGACGTGGCATGACCAGATTAACCAGATACTGGAAGATGGTCCCGTTAGAAGCCTCAACAACCGTTGAGCTTGCATGCGAAGATGTATGAATGTGGATGAGGCGAGAGTTGTATGTCAGGACAGAAGAGTGTGGCGCTCTATCCTCTCTGCCTACCCCCACGGGGAAACGTCGTGATGGTAAGTAAGTAAGTAAGTTAAATATATTAAAATTGTTGCAAACTTTTTCAGCTGGTTAAGTTTAACTTTATGTTTAAAAACTATTTTTATATAGTTGACAACCGTGTTACTTTAATAATCAAATAAATTGATATTATAATTTTAAAATAACAATAAATAAAATCTTTGTCGATATTTCTGAGTTCAGCTATTAAATCAAGACGCAACGTATTTAAGACAAAATACGCAGTGATTTGAAGTTTTTGGTTTTACTTTTTATTTATTTTTAAATAATAATATGTATTATTTTAATTTGATACGACCTATAATTGAACCTATTTCTACAAACAGGATTAAACCACTTAATCGATAGAAAAAATGGTCTTATTATTTTTTATGATATTAATGTTTCATTTCGTTTTATTTGAAAATATTTTACGCTCTGTTTTTGTGTTTTATATTTTATAAAAAATATTTGTGACATTATTTGAGGTATGTTCTGCCAACACATTTACTGGATTTTGTCCCCTGAGGGAGGATTAATTAATTAAGCTAAATTAAAGAAAAGATGAAACGATTTATATGAGAAACATATATGCAAGTCTTTTAAAAGCCCAGGGCTTACGACCTGTATGAGAACATCAACACATCAAATTTTTTAAAGTTCTATATATGTTCCAAATCTGAAAACCTTTCGTATATTTTAAGGGACTAAGCTAGAAACATATACAGTCCATTCTCATGAACTAATTTACTTATTTTCTTACGATGGAATTGGTGAACACCGGTTCGTTTTCGGTACCTAATTAATTTTTGTATTTATTATATTATATTTTCTATATTTTAATATAATAAGTCTGATACCTCACCTGTCGATGTGTGAGAGGTTCTATCACTCTCGAAACTCGAGAGAATAATATAGTGTAGTAGCGTTAGCATAGTTTTATAAATAATTTAATGATCATAATTTTGAATAGGTTCACAATTCCATATATTGGTAAAGAAAACTATATTAAATAAAATTATATTATTATATAGTTAATCATATATTCTGTCAACCATATCATCTATTTTACCTCCATTATACATTGTAGGTATAAAAATCCAACGCATAAATTGTATTTTTTAAAATAGGTCAATTTTGCTAATATCTCTTAATTTCTCCATCTTAGAAAAACTATTAAATAATGCTTTTCATAATATATTTTTCAATATTCATAATACTTTGAGATCCACATATATCTGAGTGGTATTCGTGCGGGTAGGATCTTGTTTGCAGAAATACATATCGTGGGGTTGATTTCAGAAAATTTTGACTTCGTGGTTTAAGTTGCCGTATCATCCACACCTAATCTTGTTTTTAACCATGCGGTGCATTATCAACCCTATTAAAATTAGGCAATCCACCCTTAAAGAGCGATTTATGTCAACCCTATTACATTACCTTGTTTCTCGAGCGGGGGTCGTTTTCAATTCCTCCGAGTCTACTACCGCCTACCTAGCTGCATCACTAATCTAATATTCCAGAGTGTTTAAAACACTCCAGACTTGATATAAATGTGTGTTGAGCGGAATGTTGACACGCTTACAGATTAACATCTAACTAGTGTTATCTTTTCATATTAAATAATTTGTTGAACTTTGCTGTAAAGTATGGAGAGAGAGAAAAATTAAATTATATTCCCCTGCTAATTTAGAGTGCCGTACTCGACAACAACTTTTCTTCGAGTGGTAGCTTCGAGGCATAATTTCGGGTAGTCACCCTTATTTTAGAACAGGTAATTATGATACGTTTTTCCTGCTACTGCAATCCTGTCTTTAAGTATCGATTTTTTATTTTTTTTAATAGAGCTGCGTTAGAAAAATATATTCAGGATGTACCAGAGCTAGCAGCAGAAACTTGGCTGGTAGATTCCTGTCCATGTTATTTGTCTAAAATGTTCCATCAACCATGGCTTAATAATCGATATAAGTTACTGTAATGATAGTTCAAATTTTTGCAAAAAATAAGTCAAAAATATTGAAAAAAATGCAAACTTTAATATTGCATATCTCCATAACTATTGATATTAGGTCATGGTTGCTTGAATATTGTGGTCTCACAGCATAGTCAGGAATATACTGGCCAAGTTTCTGCTGCTAGCTCTGGTACACCCTGTATAACATTTAAATTTTTTTTTACTTTTTTAAAACCAAATAAACGCTTGCGCTAGGAACATAGAACTAACTTGGCGGTCTTCTGGAGTGACGTCCGAAGCCCCGATCAAGAGAGTATCTTAACCACGAGACCATCAGGCACGTCTGTAATGGTATTCGACAAACTCTTAAATTAAATATACCGAAACTCTCATTCCTGATCCTGTTCAAAACAGATTGTTTTTTAAATTAAATGCAATTTATATAAAACAAACTTGTGCCTCGATGTAGGAAAAAGACAATTACGAAAAGGTGGTCGCAACTAATCCACCCGTTTCATTAAAAAATGGCATCAACATTTTGAACTGAAGAGAATGATGCAAACCATAACGGACTCCTTTTTAGGATAAAGCAATCTCTTTCAAATAAACTTTAGCAATCAAAAATTGATACTTTCTTTAAATGAGTCGGTTATTATTATTTATTATTTATTATTATTTATTATTTATTATTTTAGCACAAACACAGGCTTGTTCATACATTTTGTGCACGATGGTGTAACATAGCACCATCTAAATAATATCGTATTGTGCTGTATCATATTATGTTAGATTATTTACAAAAGGAATAATCACACAAGGAAGTTGATTTACCTGTCGCATCAATGATATATTATTAATTGCAATAGAATGGTATTTTTGAATTTTGATTTGCCATCTGAAAATATGCTTTATTGCTTTGTGAATGAAGAATATTATACATTTATATAATATTATGATATTATTTGTTGTCATGTGTATAGTGCATTACGTCATCATCACCACTTTTGGCTCTATAACCCCTTGTGGGTCTTGGCCTCCTCATGAGACTTTCTCCACTCATCTCGTTCCTGTGCCAGCTCTGTCGAGTATTGAATCTCCAAGGCAAATATGTCTTTGAGGACGTTGTCCCTCCATATTATTTTTGACCTTCTTAAGCTCCGGTCTTGAATTCAGCGGGGACTTCGGTACTTTATGTTTAGTAATTCTCTCCCCAGCCACCGAAATCTCCCCAGTTTATGTGTAGTGTATACTTTACTTTAATATATAGGGTTGGTATCAGTATTATATTGTTACTATTAATCGCTTTTTTCGCAAGTTTTCCAAAATGTCTAGTTTTTTTCCTTTTTCACATATGTTTATTAAACCTACGCTTTTACTGTCAAAATGATGAGCTTACGTTGCCATTCTAAAAACGAATAACGAAAACGTTCTACGTTATAAACTAATAGTGAAAGTAAACAAGGTTATCATTTTTTAATAATTGAGAGGGGTGAAAATGAATGCTTTCGATGGTTACTATGGAAATGTGGAAAGTAGGGTGAGTATTAGGGAACATGTTGTCATTAATAAAAGTGTTTTTTTACCATTTCCGTACTGTATATATAAGTATAGAAGCACAGCATATTAAAAAGCATTTTACTGACTTTTAATCTTCAATTTCTCAAAGATCTCGGTCAGTGCGGCGAACTCAGACCTCAGAAACACCGAACAGCGTCTCGGTAAATCGCACGACCAAGCGCTGGGTCTGCCTCCCGCATGCGTTAGGCAAAATAAATAGTTGTGTCAAAACAGTGTGATTATTCGAATAAAATTTCAATGTATTAATAAATTACAAGGCCGGCGATATCGAGCAGCCGCGGCCGCCGCGACGGGTCCCCCGCGTCTGCAGATTATTTCTCCGCAACTCGCCGACAGATTACAATGGAATTGTTCAAAAAGGCGTTGCACCTTTGCAGATAAGCGACACGTGCCGTGTTCACGCCAATTCGTCGGCTATGCCGCACACTGGATGCGCTTTCGTACGAAATTGAGTAGTACGTATACGTACGAATACGCAAGTACATTCCTGACCTTCGAAGTAGTATTGAACATCGTACACTGTACACGATTTAGTAGTGCGTGTACGCACGTATAAATGCGACGCCCGACACGATCCGGATTTGTTGAATTTTTGCGATTTCGTACGATGTGTATTGAAAATTTTGTCAATTTGACACATGACCACAAACGTTTGTGGGACCAAAATGATTTAATTACGTGACCATCAGCGCAGATCATGGCGGAGAATCTAAAAAATACCTGTAAGTTAAATAATTTGGGTTAATGAAGGTGAGGTATAATTATGTACTTCGAACAAAAAACTTTTAAATATTTATCCGATGTTATGAGCTCTCGTTGCACTTCGATTCTCCCCAGCATTTGTGAATCTATTAGATAGGTAGTCATGAAATTTGTCATAATTATTTCCTTTTTTTAACTCGTGGCGTCTGCTTGCTTGGTTGCTTGACGAAAAAATTTTTGGATCGATTTTTAATCCTTTTTCCGAGATCCAATCGAGCTGAAACTGTGCAAGCAGACTCGTGGCTACAAGTAGATCTATCAAATTTTCTTTAAAAAATTTAATAAATTTTTGGATTTTTCAAATTTTTAATGGTTTTTTCATACAACTTACTAAGTTGTATGAAAATATTTCAACGCGTCTGGTAGACACGGAACCTGATTATAGTATAATTTTGGATTTTTGGAAATTTTTTATTACTCCCTTTCGTAGCGTCGCTCGACCGAAGCCCAACGCGTAGGTTAAGCGCCAGTTTCCACTAGTAAATGAGAAAGGGAGTGTAATAAAAACATGGTTTTTATGGGTTACTTTTTTAAAGTCTGCCATAACAGAGTTTTCCAGAAGATACAGATTATTCATTTGGCACAAACGTTATTGGAGAAATGCGAAAAGTAACTGATCGTGACCAACGCAAGACGGAATCAATGTGCGCGCTCCATACGTACGAAAATAATCGCACGAATACGTACGTAATAATTCGTATCCAAAGTGCGGCCGGCCTAATGGTGCGTGTCCACGAAGCCTCGGGACACGCCACAGTTGATAGAGATCTATCCATATCGGTGTTTTATTAGATTCTAGTTATGGGCTAAATAGTTATTTAGTCTGTAATTAGTGTTTGATATTGCCTTGGGATATAAATGAAAACACTGGTAATTAAGTAGCGATTTTTAATTAGTAATTAATTATTAAATCAATAAAAGTTAGTTAACTTTAACATTAAATTTAATTGACGTAACTTTAAATTAATTTCAATACTAGTCTTGAATTCACACTTTTACTTAATTTGTCACTCGTCTATAAACTTTTTATTAACGCTGGGTAACACGAGATATTTCTATTCAATTATCGTACAAAGGTAGGCAGCCCACCTAATTATCTGTCGCTTTTGTTTATAACTCAAGATAGTAACACTGTTTTTGCCCGGGTTCGCCGCTTATATCACATCGGTAGAAACGTCAAAACAACATTGACAAGCCTCTGTCTAAACTTTGGTTTTTCGAATTCTCGAGAACATTATTTTCATTACTAGTGTTTAGGAGAAGGTTCCCGTCGCTTCCAGGCAGTTCCAGGTGTCTCGCGAATATTGTAGATAACCCTCGAGTGCTGTAGGGTATTTTAGAGCTTTCTATACTGTTGTTCCATATTACAAGGGATTCGGACAGTGCGTAATTCTGTCTGCTTACCATTTCTTTACAATATATTTTTTAAAGAAATCAATTTTTATACAGTAACTAGCTATATCCCGTCAAGAATGACGTAGTTTTACTATATATTTCGGCCGCGAGTCAGTTCTGTGAGAACAGCAACATATACCGTCTTAGAAGCATTAGTGACGGACATCATAGCAGATAAAATCTTATGCTTAGGGAGGAAGATCGTCTACACTGATCGTCTATGGTTGTAGTGTATAGTGTTGTGAACATAGTAGTGTATTGTTGGTCCTGACGAAGAGACGGGTACGTCTCGAAACCGGTAGACCTAAAATCTGGTAGTGGTTTATACTAATTTAACTAACACTCTGTTATTATAATGTTTGGTTTATAATATTTTTAAAAGTCTTTTGAGAACACAGTAACCATTTATAAAAATAAAATAAATAGAACGTGGAACATTGTTACATTGTGCAATTATACCAGAGAATAAAATGAATGCTGGAACAAAGCATAAAGTGTAATGTGGAAGTAGGAGGATAATAAACGTTGATTAGTAACTGTTATTTAATTGTAGGATGATTAATTTTTAGTGTACCACTGATTGCTTGCTGAGTTACGATTAATAATTTTACAATCATGGTTACAATCGAACTAAAATCTCACAATGACGGTCGCAGTTAAAATTAATAGTTTAGCTCGTCACTGAGATCCGAAATCGCCGTGGCAAAAGCAGTGCCGAGGCGTGCCACGAATTTGTAAAATATTCGATATAACGAAGGTCCCTACGCAAACTAATGCACCTGCAATAAAGCAATTTTACGGGAGAGATATTTGAAGCTTGGCTACACATGCAAAATTACAGTATTTGTCCACTTTAAAGTGTTTTTTATTCTGAATGAAGTTTTTTTTCAAACTTTATGTTACGAAGAAAAGTATTTTCTATGTATTGGTACAAAAAAAGAAAAAATATTTTTTTGTATATGTCAGAGTTTATTTCTTATTTCGGGTAGAACTTTATACAGGGTTTTGTTATGATGTCAAACATTTTAAAAACTTTATTACGTGCAATTGTTATACATATACATGTGATTAACACACTTAGAGTATGAAGCGCTTCACGTATATTCATTTTGTCCGTAACTATCAAAACAAATAAACTATAAATTTGACGCACGTAAGTATATACATTACATATATTTAAAAAAAGAACGGAATTCGGGTTATATACTTTAAATTTTAAGTATACACAGTGAGTGCAGAATAATATAATTTTTCATTTCATTTGTTTAATTTTTTTAGTATGCTATATACCTTATCATTTTTCGCGCCATATAGTAGTGATAAATAAAGGACATTTTTACATAATGAATTATATATTTTAATTAGTGTCGGCTTGCATGAATTTGAAATATGCAGCTACTATGAAAAAGATATATATATAGATTTGCCACGATGCGGCACTGGTATACTGGTCCCAAAATCATAAAGGCAGCTATTTGACAAAACCACATTTTCTTGTTTTGTTTATTTACGAACTTTAGAAAATTAAAAAAAAAAACACAAATTTTAATTAATGTTTCGATTAATTATAATGTTTTAAAAAAAATTGACAACTTAACTATTTTACAAAACATCATAAATTTATTAAAATAACTGTAATTAATTAATGTTTACTATTGTCTTATTGCTTAGAATTGATTGAAAAGTTTTTATGAAAAATTTTAAAACAATAAGACGTTTTTCGCACTAAAATAAATTTTATATTGCTTTATGTCAAATGCTTTATAATGTCTTATAGAACATTGCCACAAATTTATTTCACTTGTGATTTTTTTGCAAATAGCTGCCTTTATGTTTATGAAGACAGTACAACAGTTTGGTTATGAGAATCTCGGACAAAAGTCATTACATTTCAATTCATAGAAAATGCAAAAACAACTTTTAAATTATCGACACTTTCACAAAGAGCGACATGTTAAACTTAAAGCCGTAATCTTATACGAAGCATTTTTTCACTTTAGTTTGCTTAAAAGTTACGTTTAGCTCAAAAACAAAGATAACAAAATGCAAGTCGAACGTAAAACACCTAAGTCCTGTTTTATGTCAGCCGTTGACAGTAAAGTTTGCGTTGTTTCTGAAAGCCAACACAGGTGAAGAATCTTAAAATAACTCCAGACTCGAGATATAAACAAAATATTTTCTTTTCAATGTCACATTAAGATGCTTTTCGTGGAAGAGTTTTATTAATTGTAATAATTAATTAAGTCACTGCCGTTGTTTTGTAAATTACCCCACCGAGATTTTTGCAACTAGCTATGAGACATATATACATGTATAAGTCTGAAATATTGAAAAAAAATGCAAATTTTGATGTCGCATATCTCCATAACTATAGATATTAGGTCATGATAGCTTGAACATTTTCGACTCACAATCAAGACAGGAATATAGTCCTGTAAGGTTATTAATGTTTTTCAAATAACACTGCATATATATTACTCAAGCTTGTTTTTTTGAGATTTATTTCACTCAAACAGAAAGCTTAAATACATCAAGCTTAAATACATCAATTGCAGCATTATCTTAATAAAGCATTTAAAACATTGACAATGCTGAATTTGTTATTTTGCGCTCCGTATCGCTGCCTGGAATCTATTACAAGTGACAGCCTGCTGTTTATACGATACAATTTCTTACGTGCGACATAATTTTTTTCTGCTGGTATCCCCATGGTCTATTTTCGGTATACTAATTCACAAAAAAATCCGTTTTACTTGCACACTTTTTTGTACCTGTATAACCTTCTATCTGCCAAAATACCCCGAACCCAATTATCATTAGGTATATCCAAACCTTCTGACCTAACTATAGTGTACAGATGCCGGCAAACATGTTGAACATTTTTCGGCGAAGTGGGGGAGAGTTTGCGCATGTACCATTCCACCAACGAGACCCAAAATTTGTCTTCTGCGCATTCCCCCACCACGCCGAAAAATGTCCAAGAAGTTTGCCGGCAACTGTACATCTACAGAAAATATTTCAAGTTTTATACTACATATACCTATCGTAAGTCTGGCGGTCGCTGGCTCTTACTATATTATGCCCACCATGTAGGTATGTGCAGAAAGTAATATTACTACATTTTAATGGCTTGTTTTTTTTAATATTACTTTAAAAATTAACCTACCTATTGGGTTATTATCTTCACGAAACGCAAACATAATGGTGGTAGGGTGCGATTTGATTTATAAAATAATCTCAGGCTATCAACTTAACGCTTATAGTGGACTGTTTATGGCCGTATAAAATACTGTATGAAATATTTACCCCGAAAACGTTTTTATAACCCCAATATTTTTCAATCCATCAAAAAAGCATTTTTCTTTCGTGAGTAAATATAAAGACACGTTCTCCACTATGAAAAAATATTAACTTTTGTATAAAGCAATAAGTCCAGCACGCTATGCAGCACGATTATAAAATATGATTAGTTTTTGGGTGCGTGGGTACACCTAGATACCATCGCTTTTGTATAATGCGCTGCGTTAAAGTGTGTAATTCGGCCATTTTACGTTTTACCCGGCTGGTCTATAGATTAGGGCGTTTCTTTTGTTAGATTGTTTAGATTGTAAAATAAACACAAAATTCAATACATATTTTTATCTGATTTTTACCTTTTATTAATTTCAAAGCTTTAAACCGCTAGTCATTTCCTTTCAATTTAGCCTAATTCAACCTGACCATAATCAACATGTCAAAGGTTAACACAAATAGATTTTAAAGTAATTTTTTTAATTTTTCATACAATAAATACAAGGACAGATAACGTATTTAATGAAATATGTATTTTTTATAATAATATATAAATACAAAAGATATATAAATAGAAACACAAACATTTACACTTTAAAGAAACCCGAAAACAATATTAGTACACGCAAAAAACGAAAAATGTCTTGTGACCCAGTGAGCATGACACTGGCTTCTGACGAGGGTTCCGGTTAGTTCTCGGTGAGGTCACAATAAATCTATGTGATTTACACAAGTTTGTGATGCGTTTCGCTTCAGTAATTGGTTGTTGTAGCGTTAACAAAAATCCCAAGAACACATACCTACTACTTAAAACTTGCAGATACTGTGGTCCTTACTCTAAAAAAAGTGAAATATTGTTATCAGCTGTCAATCATCAATTAACATTTTTTTAATCGTAATTATAATTTTCATCGTGTATAAAAACAGTGCGGTTTGTATAATGTTTGTTAGTTTTCTCAAATTAATAAATTTTCTTCAAAAAGAGCCAAATTACATTATTAATATAATAAATAAAAATATACTTTGTTTTCACCACTTATTTCATACTTATTAATATCGACATGTTTTATTAATTATATTAATAAATTTTCTTTCTATTGGAGTATAAGCTTTAGAAATTTATTATACAAATATACTTTTGGCGCATATTTAAAAATTTAAAAAAAAAACTCTGGTTAAGTTAACACCTAATAAAATCGATATTTTAAATGTGGATTAGAGAGATGGATTGACTAGGTATTCGTATACTCATTCAGATAAATTGTTAATGAAGGTTGACAGGTGATAGGCTGGGAACAATATTTTTCCTTTTTTGTCCTTTGTCAATAATTAAAGTTGCTTGTAAATCGTAATATGCTGGCTTTGGTAACATCAATACAGATTTTTTCTAGCGAGTTGTTCAACTACATACAGTATTAAATAAATGAAAATCTTCATAAAAATATTTATTTTATAACCTACATTCTCAATTCGATTGTTCTGCCTAAAGATCGTATTTGTAATATTTTTTTATTATTTCCTGAGTCATCAAACATACCGACGGTGATTTAAAACGTACCGATGATGATTATTCGAGTTGCAATTTCAGATTAAAATAGATACAAAGCTGACTATCTTCATTCAGTAGTAAAACAATGATTCATTTACTACTGAAATTTACTAATGTAAAAAAATTCTAAAATATGAACACAACTAGATATTTTAGAATTTTCTTACCGAATTACGACGGGCTTACCCTTAGTAATAAAATAAAAATTAGTAATTGAAAAATCTTGGTATGAAGAAGATATAATCATACTACTAACCAAATTTTCAACTAAATACTTAATAAACTTAAATAAGCCTCGTATCTCGTAGTATTTTTATCATAATTGTTATCAGATTTTTGTTACCACTGGCCTTAAACCCGTTAAAAAAAATGTGAGACATAATAATTTCAAGATTTTGATGCTGAAAATTCATGAATAGAAAAACATTTGGTTTTTTTTAACTGAGTTTATTCGCTTAAACCCAAAACTAATTTCTGATAAACTTAAACTAATTTCATCGACTTAACACCTAAAGTATATTTACAGCAGCAACTTTTAACGACGACTTTTTTGGTGAATATCCATTACTGATCATCAGTGTTGTTGCTCAATTCCAGCAATTAATGGACGGGCGGACGTGTATTCGAAATTAGGTACAACTCGTGCTTTAACCTACTGACTGTACGCGCCTGGTTATAATTATATTCACGATTGAACTTCAACGTTCATAGATGGTTTATCAGTTTTTGGACTTATTTCGTTCATTTTCGAATAAACTCTAAATTAATTTGAAAATAATCAAACCTTAATCTGAAGTAGTTTAAGTATTAAACGGACCTTTAATTACCAGTTCGACTGTTTCTTTATGCTGATACATAAAATTTCTAAGTGTTTCGTGAAAAGGCGGAGCTCGTACTTTAACGGTAACGCGTATAAAGCAAAGGTCGCCGGTTCGTATACCTTAATGGGCAATTGCCTCGGGGGATAGATGCATGAGACGGATTACAGCTGTTTATTAATATTGTGAATCAGAAACATATTTAACAGTAATGTGTTTCGTGGCGGTGGAATGCTTGACGAAATGGCGAGGAAATTTTTTGTACAGAAAGAAATTTATAAATTATTGCGTGCCAAGCAGTCGAAATACCGCGACGAGAAATATAAACGAAACTGAGTTATTCGGATATGCGAAAGAATTTTAAGTGACATAGGCTTTGTGAGTACAAAGAGATTTCTAAAGGACTGACGAGTATTGTACGATGTATAAAATATTCATTGGTATTTAGGAAATATTTTTGTAATTTTGGTTAATTTTCTACCCATTTATTAGCCACGCAAATCCAGCTTCATGCAATCTACTAATTAAAGATTGAAAAAGAAAGAGAACCGTATGGATGTGTAGAGATTCTATTCTCGACGTTTCGTTGGAGTCGTTCTATCACA
Organism: Agrypnia vestita; assembly: GCA_016648135.1. Classification (NCBI taxonomy): domain Eukaryota; kingdom Metazoa; phylum Arthropoda; class Insecta; order Trichoptera; family Phryganeidae; genus Agrypnia; species Agrypnia vestita. Next base: position 126,831 of record JADDOH010005017.1, read on the forward strand.
GCATCTTCAAGAGAATGCCCTCTCAACCGAGCGAAACGATGAGTATCTAATCTCTATGCATCCATGCGATTTGTATAAAATATCATTTAATTTCAATACCTACAAATTAACATGGCTAGACCACAATGCTTTACAGGTGAATTTCCACCTTATTTAATGGTCTAAAATGTTCAAGCAACCATGACAAAATATCAATAGTTATGGAGATAATCAATATAAAAGTTTGCATTTGTTTTCAACATTTTTTTTGACTTGTGATATTGTGAAAAATTCATTCGTTTATATACGAGACAAATAAAATGATAAAAATCTTACAGAAATTGAAAATAGATTTTTTGCAAGGTTTTTATCATTTTATGAGACTTTTATTGAACCGAATGAATTTTACTTTATATGTTACTGTAATGATAATTCAAGATTTAGAAAACAAAATGTAAACTTTGATATTTTCGTGAATATATCGACCTTATCTGTAAGTCTAATTTATTAATTGATTAACATTTATTATCCATTTTTAGAGCAATCCACTTTTTCTGATACGGTATGCACAAATTTCTTTGCGATTCTGCCGCTCACGGAAATATACAAGGCTTCTATAGAGTAATTGGAAAACGCGCCTGCCCCGGAAAGGAGGAGATCCTTGGTTCGAATCCAGGTAACAGCCAAGTATTTTTTCGTGAATTTGACTTTTCTGTATGGCTTTCTAATTGGTTAATTAGTTTGGTTTTCAATATTATATAATATTGATTAAAAAAAATGACGTAGAATATTTATGAAAATCCGATATATTGTTATTTTTCCTACTAGCAATAAAGGCACAGTACATACACTATTCTTACTGAACGCATCAATATATTTTATATTTAAATCAAGAATGTTTATATGTATATCTGTTCACAATTATATATATGAAAACTTATATCGGACTCAAACCCGATACTTTCTATCGCCGATAGAGAACATATACGAATACACATGGTTGCTAAGTGAGACATCAATTTTTCCCATTGCAAACAACAACAATCTTTGAAATTAAAATGTTTACCCAATACCTTTAATTAGTATCTTTTAGTCTTGGTGATGACTATTTTTTACTCCCTGTATATTAATTAACTCGTGGCGTCTGCTTGCTTGACGAAAAAAATTTGAATCGATTTTTAACCCTTTTCCCGTGATCCAATCGAGCTGAAACTTTGCAAGCAGACTCGTGGCGACTATCAAATTTTCGTTAAAAATTTTCTAATATATAAAGTACAATTTTGGATTTTTCGAAGTTTTAACGATTTATATATTGTTTAATTTTCGATCCCGACGCGTGGAGTAGGACGAAACCTGTTTCAATGAGAAAGGGAGTATAATAAAAACTTTTTTTTTATGGGTTAGCTTTTTTTCACTATCACTATTTTTTTGTATGATTTATCCAAATTTGTTTAAATTTTTAATTTCCACGGAATTGTATTAAAAAAATTTCAAATTTACAAATGAAGTTTAGAGTCATTTAAAATTATAAATATCTCATGTACTATCGTAGAATTTATTTTAGCAATTGTACTAACAAATTTTAAATATCATCTTTGAAATAAATATATTTATATCTATTTATCTTATTATTTAAAAAAAAACGCTTAACGAAGAAGAAGAAGTGCGAATCGGCCCAAACCATACGAGAGTAAGATATGTACGTGTCGAGCCCTATCGGTTGGTTCAGTATTCTCTCCGTACAAACTGCGTAGAAAACATTTAAATTAATTAAGAGTTTGTAAAATTTTCACAGGCAGGCAGAGGTGAACGTTTCACCTATAATGGAGGCACACCATAATCGAATGATTCATCACTGCCTAATAACATCTATCCATTCGAAATGACGTAATCGATTGTTGTCTCCTATTATTATTCAAATCCTCTGCTTTATTTATCGTTCTAGTCTAATAGTTTTACTAAGTTACTGTTGTATATCCTATTCATGAAATATATTTAATTTATTTAATCTTACGAACATTACATTACAACTGGCTATTTTTTTATTGGTATAGTACTTTAAAATGAAATAAAACGCATAAAAATTGTGGTAATGACCGTGGTATTGGCTTTATTGGAAAGATATCTTTATGCCCAGATTATTTGGTACTGGCACGGTAAGCCAAAACAGATGTCAAAAAACAAATTTAATAATCATAATATTTATTAAAATTTAATTTACTTCAATTTTCATTAAAAATTTGCACTAGGATTTGAATAGGGAACTAAACGAGGCTTCGAGCAAAGTTTGTTAAAATATGAATAAAAAGAAAATAAAAATTTTGAGTCCGGAGAACATAATCATCACTAATTATATTGAAAAAGTAGATGGACACAAAAAAATGGACACAGAAAACCAAACAGCAGAATTGCCAAGACGAGTAGGAGTGAGCTGGGCTGCTTTTGGCAAACTCAAACGTATTTTCGACAACAAAGAGATCCCAATTAGCTTAAATAAAAGCCTTTGAATCGTACATATTGCCAGTGATGACGTATTGAGTGAAGACAATGGCCTTTACAAAAAAAGTTTAGAAAAGCTCAATTTCACACAACGATCCATGGAGAGATCCATGCTTGGCGTAACCCTAAAAGAATTATAAATTATGAAATTAGGCGCAGAACTAGAGTAGTGGATACCATGGATCGTGTAGCGGCGGATCGTGTACCGGCGCGGCAATAGGCAGGACATGTTGCAAGGCAAGATGCTACAAGATTGACTCCCAGAGTCCTGGAGACCTTGAGAGAATAAAAGAGGCGTTGGAAGACCTCAAAAGACATGGGCCGACGATGTAGCCGCTATGGTGGGGGGGGAAGAAATGGCTACAACTAGTCAATAACAAGGTAGAATGGAAGGGTATGGAAGAGGCCCATATCCACCAGTGGAGAGATAAAGGCTGATGAAGAATAAGAAGTAGAGGGTTTGAATATAGGTTGTTTTTTAGAGATATTTTTCGAATCGGCAACACTTTTGACAGCGAACAACTGATGTGTGCTCATTTGGTTTATCATTTTATCATGAACAGACTTGCGCCAGAACAACGCTTGCAAAATAAGCAAATTTATTTGAAAAATCGTGATTTTGTTGTCATATTTACAACAAATTATTATGTTTAATTGAAATAATTCAGTATGGTATTCTATTTTATATATTCTCCGAATCTGTAGCTTTTCATGGCAAAACGGTCATGAAACGTCTTTTTATTCATCATCTAAATCTCATCAAGATTTAACCAGATCAACAAATAAACCCTTCGATGCAAAATGAGTATGCGCATCAATTATTTAAATTTCCACGGTACAACGCCAAAATATTTATTTTGATTATAGGATAATATCAAAAATTCGTATTTGACGCACTATTTTGATGACATCGCCGCCCCCAGGCGGTACTGCCGATACCCCACCTTTTGGAACGGCCCTGACTGACGTAGTGTGACCCCATCAAACACGGAAGAAAGGTGGGACCTTCCTGTCATTTATTATTTGTCAACAACCTCTTGAACCTCGGAATAATATTTAATTAAATGTTGTTTTAAATTTTTTTATATTTTTATATTTTCTAGATAACGGCACCATCGACTTATTCTTCGAAAATATTATCACGTGTCGTGGCTAGAGGAGGAATGATTGAAAACACTGGAAATTAATTAGCGAGTTATTATTTAACTATTCACTGTACAAAAACGATTGTATCTTAACGCTTTTAAATTACACTTTTTCCAGTATATCATTCGTAAATGAATACTTTATTATCGGTGGGTAACACGTATTTAACATTCACTAGACATTCCATCCAATTTCGCTCTGATTTATTTCGTCAATTAGGTACTTCGCTTCGATTCCTTCACGACTGGCCACACTAGGCATATTCTAGCGATTCGCAGCTGATTTTGCGAGGTATCAATCTGTCTAACGCAACAACAAATGCGCCGCGGCCGGCGCCGTATTCATACCCGAAAATGCTGGTATTTTCGTACTTTCTAGATTATTCTAATATTTAGGAGAAGGTTCGGTTGACAAGTGACATATTACCAGGGATTTGGACAGTGCGTAAATTCTTTTAAGCATCTCGTTACAATATAGTGATATAACCAGTTCTTCATTTTATTGTTAATTTCATTCAATAATCTGTACATTTAAACAAGCTTCCTGTCTATCACTTAATGTGCTCATGAGTGATTATTTTCTCACTCTAGTTTTCTTCAACAGCGTTAACAGCTTGCTTCCACTCTTTGCCTTGTTTAGTGAGTATATGTATGTCTGATATAGATGTGCATCTGCTGACGCCTGCCAGGGGAAAGGGGTTTAAATACCCGCCCGCATGAGCGCACATTCTTCTTTTCTAAATCCTGTGATAATAATTGTAAATTTCTTTAAATTACTTTGAAAAATAAATACGCACATTGGATTTCGAGTCACATTGTCACGCGACATCAACTAGAAAATCGTCCAAACCGAGGTTGGATCGCATTCAAGGATAAGACGCATCTAATGATCGAAATACTAGTAGCGATATCATAACAAATTTGTATAAAATTGCTATAAAAAAATGTGATTGTGCTGCGAATATTTTGTAAAATCAGTCGTTAGTTGCCAGATGCATAACTACTAATCGTTCTCAAAGGCATTTATCCTGAATTCGGCCCAAAACAGAAGAGTTAATTCGAACGTTCGAAGCATGAGTCGAAATAAAAGGAGCAAGAGCAAAAATATATTAATATATATTTTTTACATACACTGATACTACCCTGATAAAGACTCAGTTCTGAGCCGAAACTAGTTGGTATTTATTCAATAAGTAGTGTCAAACAAAGTGTTATTTTAATTAAAATTAAAATTAAAATTAATAATTAATATAAATTAACTTTGTTTAAACCACTTATTTATTGAAAAAAATCAACATGTTTCGAAGCCAATAGCTTCTTCATCAGGAAAACAAAAATAATATTTAAAAATCGAGTATAGATCAAAACATTAAAAAGTTATATATGGAAAATGATCAATGATAAATGAAAGTGTTATTTTATTTGAAATATAAATAGAATATGTTATGACTTAGGTGAATAAAAAAAGTAATTACAGACAACAAAAAAATCTGGAAACTCGAATATCTGGAAAATGTTTATTTATTTATTTATTAATCAACGCCCCACCCAGTGAATATTTTACAGTAAAAAAGTTACAATGATTTTTATATACCTTACATAAAACACGTTTTAAAGTAAATAATTAAAAAAGAAATAATAGAAATAAGACATATTTTAGAGAAATGAACAATATATATAAACAATGATTAGTACAAAAGCAAACAGTAATAATTCGAAACATTGATCAAATTAATAATAGAGTAAAAAAAGATAATTAAACCAACATACCAGATAAATATGATAAGTTGATGAAATGAAGCAAAAAAAAAATACAGAATTAAAACATTTAAAAGAGAAATGAACGATAAACAATTAGGACACTTTAAAATAAATAAATATATCTATATAATTTATAGGGAACAAAAAATAAATGAAAATTTAATCCAATAAACTATAGTTAGCTCTTCTGGCATATTCCAAGTCTAAGTAATTCTTTATTTCTGATATTCTCCTACAACGAAAAAAGGCTACGAATTTCAAGAATTTGTTTCCGAGGCGATGCATGCGTGTTAATGGTAAGTTTAATGCATTCCTGTGTATCTCTATAAAGAACACTTCGAGATGTCTTGTTTATCTTAATATTTTATGAGACATCCAGAGAAATATGAGATTTTGCACTTAAAATGCAGGAAAACATTGCCGGAAGTCGCGGCCTTAGAAGATGGAGAACACCACGGCTAAAAAACCTAAGAATATGGTCTGGACAATCTACTGGAGAGCTATTCCAGGCCGCAATAAATAAAATAATTATAGCCACCATGATTGCCAGCATTCGTTAAACGGATAGAGCACGAGAATAAGAAGATATAGAGAAAGCACTTATTGTAAAAATATTAATTTTTAAGATAAAATGTACTTATATTTTACTGTAGCCATTATAAATTTGTGTTTCAAACGTGAATGACTTGAAATATGCATCCTTCCTGTGCTTACATACGTATGGTCAGGAAACTACCACGCTTACTGAGGACCATTCATAAACCAAGATGTTCACAGCGATCTATGGAGAGATAAATGTAGGCGTAAGTCTGAGAGAACAAAATTTGTCGATGTGGTAGATCGTATTACCAAATTAAAATGGCGATGGGCAGGTCGTGTTGCCAGAAAGGGAATAGACAGATGGGCATCTGGAGTTCTGCGGTGGAGACCGTGGGACATGAAAAGAGGAAGAGGCCGGCAATATTATACCTGTCGCGGGTAGTGGGCGGATTAGAAAAGCCCAAAGAAGACAAGATTGGAGAAATTTAGTAGCGTAAACATGGCTGAGGAGGAAGAAGAAGAAGATTAATCATTTAAAATAGAAATGAATTTAAAAAATTGTAGAGATTTGTGAATTAATGTAAAGACACATTAAATTCTCGTTAAGTGCATTAATGAGCGCTTTATTATGTCTGCTTTATGTTCATATAATAAATGGCTATATTAAATATTTCATAAACAATTTATTTTCCGGGCCGGAAGGTGTTATTTCGTCCGGTACAATAAAGGAAACGCGAGGCCGATGCCCTAAACAAAACAGTACACACCGGTCGGGCTCGTCCACACTTTATATGTTTTACAGTTGCTAAATTATTGACACACGGACTGGGGGGGAGGGTCGCTCGATAAGTTATCTAGTCGAAGAAGAGCCACGCGATGCATTTAGCCTGTAGGGTAGAGAATGAATAATACAGAGACCTCGCAACATTATTGTGCTCAATTAGAGATGAAAATTTAAATAGTTTTCCGAGCGGAATTGAGTATGAACCTCTCCATGTGTTTTACTTTAAAGCGGAATAACTTATCATCGGGATTAATTTAAAGGCAGATTTAATGACAGAATGATAAAACTACTTCTAACGAAGATTTATTGAAAGTTCCTATGAATCGTGTGATAAAATATTCATCTTAATCAGTATACACAATACCTTGTGATTTTCTGTTGAGAATAAAAGACAAGTTTTTTTATAAAAATACTTAAAATGGGTCTTATGTAAAATGTAGGTATATAAGTTATTAGGATTTGCATACTGTATTTGTAATACCAGAAACCTAAACAGCCTGGATTATTCAGACTTATATATGTATTTTATTTACAATAAATGTATAAAATCCGTCGCGCGAACATTTGCGTAAATACTTGATAGGTATACCTAATTTATTAATCCAAGTTAAGTAGCGTTACAAATTTCTTAAAAAAGAAATGAATTTTTTTGTTTTCTATTCGCAAAATTTCCATTTAGTATCGAATACACCCGCGTAATTCGTCATTCATTCGACACTTCAATCTAATGAGTAATTCGTCATTCATTCGACACTTCAATCTAATGAAATTTTTAAGTTTCCATAAAATTATCCCTAACATGTAATAAATGGAAGGCCATTTCTGAGATATTATGTATATTATACCGATAAATAAATAGATTGGTGAAAAAAATGAACTTATATAACATAAACATAATGCTGTAAGTATCACAGAGACGAAGCTATTTATATGGGTAACGTGTATGGAATTCTTTGTAGGGTAGCCCAGGGCTTATGACTTGAATAAGCTAGCGTTAAGTGATCACTTTACGAGGCAACGTTCACCAATTCCGCAAGAACATCGACACATCAAATTTTTAAAGTTGTTTATATGTTCTAAATCAGTTGCTTTTCATATATTAGAACAGAATAAGCGAGAGACATCTATGTAAAGTCCTTCCCATGGCATAGCATACATAGATTGTGCAGGTGGGTAATTATAGCTCTTTATTTTAAATATTTATTTTATTATTATTATTTTTATGAATAGTTGAACGAAATTTTTCAAAAGTTTTACCCAGCGATAATAAGGAGTTTATAGACGGGTGAAAAATTTGCGAAGTAGTGCGAACCAGAGATAAGTACAGATATAAGATTAATTAGCGTCAAGTGACTTCGTCAATTCATTAAAATAATTAATCATTAATTAATAAATCAATAATTGACTTCCAGTTTTTTAATTTGTCTTTCGTAGTCACGTGACAATGTCATCGTTAAAAATTGCAGAATCACAAAAAGGGTGTTTCCATTAAAAAAATAAAATTGTCTTTTATGTCTTCCGCGCCTCGCATCCACTAACGGAATATTCACATCAATCTATCTCGTAAGAAGATGTCAACACCTAGATTTTTCGTGTCATTTTTGACTGAAAAATAGACAATAATACTCGTATCTTTCTGATACCTACGGGCATGACTACCGGGAAACCCACACGAAGTCCAACGTGTTCCGTACAATGGATTTATTGGATATAAATTGTGCTGTTGGTTAGCCAGTAATTTGGTTGAATTATTGTGCAAAATCGTGACGTCACTGCGCGTTAAAATTATTCACGTCATCACGCCGCATCGGTGTCGCAACGAACCGTGGGACATTATTATATGCGCTGCTAAACACGCAGCACATTAATTTTTCTAAATAAATATTAATTGTCATGCCAACGCAGGTAGCCGCGAATGCAGGGTTGGGCACAAGCAACTAGTTGGAAGGTAGAAACTAGCACTGAGATGGTACAAGCTACTAAATAGAATAAAGAAAGCATCGCTGATATGACACAAGCTACTAGATATGTTGATTAAGAGTGTATCGCTAAAATGGCACAATCTAAAGATGGAATGCGTTGCTAAGATGGCAAATGCAACTAGATGGAATAAAGAGTGGATCATTGAGATGGCACAAGTTACATCACTTAAATTATTGCATATAATTAAATGTATTATGAATAATTAATAAATGTATTGTCAGTTAAAGTCTGTGGGAGGCAAATGAACATACTTAAACAGTTGAAAATTTTATTTGTTACGAAAAAATTCACAGGAAATGAATTACAACGGAACAATGTTCTTAAATTTATAATTAATAAATGTTTCTAGAATATTCCACATAATTATTATTACACTGTTTCTCAATGCGCACTATTTCACGATGTTTTTATTGCTTCGATCGCTTTCCAGAAAATCCCGTTCAATATTCGCATATAGAAAAACTTCTATCTATCTAAAAAAGTATTTGCTTTATTTACTATCGCTGGTCACACGTTGCTAATATCGAAATGGTTAAACGTCAACCAATGACCGATTACGCAGCGGCCGGCTGGCCGGCCTTTTATAGCAAAATGTCTTTCGCGACATTTCGAGAATTTACGATTATAATCCAGTCGCCTCGAGAGTCATGAAGAACCTTCAGATATCTTCCAATTTTAGTGTAACAGGTGTAGAGTACTGTCTTCGATTATGTTACAGTACCAAACAATCATCTCGTTACAGTAGGTATACTATGAATAAAGAAAAATAAGTATTTAAAATAATAACAATCCGAAAACCAACCTCAGTATCTAAGATGTGGTGATACATCCAGAGAAGTACGAGATTTTGCATCTCATAATGCAGGGAAAGATTTCCGGAAGTCGAGGCCCTGAAAAAAGGAAACATCATGGCTGAAAATTCTAAAGAAGTGGTTTGGCCGGTCTACTGTAGAACTGTTCCGGATCGCAGTAAATAATGACGATAACTAACATCATAACCAACGTCCGTTGAATCGATAGGGCACAAGAATAAAAAAAAACGCTTAACAAAACTTAAAAACACCCACTTAATTTTATAATTAAAACAAATATGATGTACATGAAATTGTTTATTTAAACCAATAATGAGCTTCGTTTCCTCGGCAAATGAAATCGTTTTGCTTGCTATGGTGAGTCGATATATAATTTTAATTCGTTGCAAATGAATCGCGAATTCCCTATTAATATTTTAGCTGAATTGATGTTTTGATAGTCTTTAGATATTCTTGTTTGGTTTTGATAATTTTTCACGAATTTTCCACTTCAAGTAAACTCAGTACAGAGCCACCCTCAGCGAGATCCAAGACTCGACATTGCCTTGTTTTGTGTCCTTATTTCGTATTTTGCGAATAGAAAACTTATATATAACTTTTGATCATTGTTATGTTACTGACATTGGGTTGCTGTGTTGCATAATAGACTCTTTCCGTTTAGATTTGAGCGTATATATATGTATTTTTTTCTGGGTGCCACCCATATACTGTAGACCAGTGAAAAGAGGTCATAGTGATGGCATGGATTACTTGAAATAAGATTTTATTTAATGCACACCTAGCATTTCACATTAAAATTATACTTAATATTTCAGGACTTGAGGATTTATTAAAAAGGTATCAAAAAATACATTAAAATTTAAAAAAATTGACGTAACTACTGCACACATAAAATACGCACACACCAAAAAAATCATTATTGACGGCACTACATTGATTAATATTTTTCGCTAACACGCAGCTGTTGGAGATTCATGTCGCCAGGGTTTGTGTAAAAACAAAATGTTTATTATTTTCTTGATAAATTATGTATTTATGACGTAGCGTATCGAAAACGAGACATTTTTTGTATAGATGAGATTAGTTTGAAAATAATTATTTTATTTTTTTTCTTTAAAAAAATCGTAATAAGCGAACGGCACATTTTATAAAAAAAATCGTATCCTACATCGTAACGTAGATAATGTTATTAGCAAGATTTATGCAAAATTTAAGAAAAAAATGGTTTTATAGTTTTGAGAAAAACGCAAAAGAATAAAGTAATTATTTTAAAAATTTATCTACAATGCTAGCTTCAAATTGCTATAACTCAGCCAATTTTGCAATTTTGCAACTTCAAGGTATATGATAAAGCAATTTTTTTTAATGATGTAACCTCTTAAATGGTGCCCTGAATGTAATTATGGCCAAAAGGAATCTGTCACACGTATTAAGAATAGCGATTGATGATTAAGTTCTTGTGCCAAATCTACTACATGAAAGCGAGGCATGGAACTAATAAAAAAATAATGAAAACAAACGGAATGCGGTGGAAATCCGGTCGCTTAGGCGTACGTGTCTATAAGATAAAGCAAAAAAAATGTTTTCTGAAATTGTCATGGTGGTGTAACTCCTTAATCTTACAGAGAAGAGGGACCCGTCACGCACCCAGAGCCTTTCTATGAGCAATAGCTCCCATATCGGTCCCACACTTTCGCCACCCATGTTGTGCATTTTTTAACGCTAACGTGACCATACTCGCCGCCCTGCTGACACTCATGGAAATACAAGCGGGACGGAGAGGCGTCCACACAAATCCTCTTATCTGCCTCCAAGGCGCAGGGACAAATGACAATTGGAACATATTTATCATCGGTTAAGTGGGAATTACAAGTTACATTTGAACAAGAAATGCTACAGTTAAAGTGTGAAATATTATTTTTTTTAAATAGAGATACAAACACACAAAGCGTGTCACATCAATATTCCTACTATTTTCGAAATAAGCTAAGCGCTTGTGCTGTGAAAATAGGACTTACTCGTGTCTTAGAATGGGGCTTGAACCACTGACCACTAGACCACTTGGCGAACATCATGACCACCACACCAACAAGCTACTCAGAATACGAATGCACAAAGTCCATAGTGTCCATAGTAATAAGCACAAAGATAATAACACAACATGAAGACACAACATTCAACATAGGAACCAGATTAATAAAAATGATTACAGAATTGCACCTTAGAGACAGTTAAGCTACTGATACACATGCTTATTAGTGGCACGTGAGCATGCGCAGTATCGATCTTCTTCAGACCTTGCTTATTAGTGGCATGTGTGTGTGCATATTGCTAGTAATGAGCAGGCCACTGTCATTCATCATGAGAAGGGGTATCTTTGGAGCATGTGTGAACGGGCTTGCTTATTATGAGCATGCCTATGTCATTAGCGGGCTTCGCGGCTAGTATTATCAATGCGATCTTCTCAGTCCGCGACAGATGAAACAAATTTGGCGCGTTGGGGAGATGATAAAACATTACTTTTCGTGACTAATTATAGGAATCACGAATGTCTGTAGAATACTCGGTCACCGCTGTGTAAAAATAATATAGCGAGAAATAATGTTTATGAAACTTTATTAAAAGGCATGAATGATTCAAATCTTACAATAAACATTATAAAAACTTAAATCAAAAATGTGCGAATTTTCTATCTCAGTTTGCAAAGTTTCCATTTTGAACAAGAGCGTCTCTATTCTATGACAAAATCATGCCACTAATAAGGATGTGTGTTTGATTTTTAGCTTTGGGCATGCTTATTTATGAGCATGCCACTAATAAGCATGCTAGTAATGAGCAAGTGTGTACAGTTGTTAGAGCATGCTCATTAGCATGCCACTAAATAAGCATGTGTATTTGTACCTTTATTCGATTAGCTCACCCCTTTCAGTGAAAAATTAAAATAAAATAACTGTTATCCAATCCAAGAATCCTTTATCTTACAGTTGAGAATTGTTACAATTTACATTGCACAGAGAGAACCAATGTGGTCCGCGTAGCCCGTCACAGCCAGGAGACGGGATTGGTTCGCTATTGTCCATAGATTTGACAGTTTCGCGTTGCTAAAACCAGTTTTCGGACAAAAATCCTTAGTAGTCTCTGGTCGGGCTCTTTATAAAACTTATCTATTAACGCGGAGCTCACTGCGTATGACAGTTGCTGAAAGCCATAGATTTTGTGCGCCCCAAAACGAACGGTCGGTTCTGTCGCAGCGAATACAAAATTGCGAATATATTGTTAATTTGCCCTTGAAACTTACGGTCGGCCTTGCAGTGTTGCAGTTCAGGAAATACACCGGGAGCGGAAAATCGGATCGGAGATCGACAACGGCCGGTCTCCGACAGGATTTGAAATAATCCAAGAATATGGTCCCGTTGTTCATACAATGAAAATAAGTATTTCACTATATAATTTAATATCCTGTTAATTTAATCTAACTAAAATAATCGTAATCTAAATTAAACAAACCAAACCTAATAACCTAACCTAACCAAACCTAATAACCTAAACCAAACCAAACGTAATAAGCCTTACCTCATATATTGCCTATGAAATGTCAAAATATGCAGTGCATTTTTCGAAACTTTAAAGTGTAATATCTTATTTAATACTTACTTTTTAAACGTAAATTATCGTTCATTTTATTATTAGCACATTCAATAATATAGTGAAATAATCATTTTCGTTGCATATGCAATGGGACCATTATCTTGGATTTAGCCCAGGATTTGGTAAGTGGTAACATGTCCTTTCTAGTGAAGTACGCTAAGTTTTCCCTGTAGATAACTTGAACCAGCATAAAACACAAGGAATTTTCCCCGGCATCCGGTGTTCGGAAAAACACTGATTCAATATGGGGACGTAATTACTGCTTTTCCCAGCATGAGCGATCTGTCACTCAGAGAGGTCACTTGATAGTGACGTGACAGATGTTTACCACTGGGCAGACAGTGAGCAAAGGCTTGCGGCAGCCGCGATCAGCAGTCTTGTTGACAAGTGACTTTTGTTTGTGGAGACACTTGAAGGGAAGAGTGAATCTTATTTGTGCAAACACTTGAAGAAATCACCACCACGGGATTGCATATTTATATCTATAAAGGCGCGCATTGAAGTGTTTGGATGCTGGTAGATGTCAATTGAAGCATTTATATGTAGATTGATAAAAACACTTCGTTACTTAGGATAAATTATAGAAATCTTACAGAGACGAAGCTATTTGTGTGAGAAATGTGTATGGAAATCTTTTTATAGAATTTCTCAGGTCTTACAACCTATATGAGCTGGCTTGAGTGATCACTCTTCAAAATGCAACGCTCAACAATTCCATCGTAAGAACATGCGTATATTATCTAATTTTTGAAAGATGTATATATGCTCCAAATCTGAAAATCTTTCAGATATTTGACAGGACTGTACAACAGACATCTGTAGAACTTCTCATGAAATAGTATATATAGATTTCGTAGCTGGTCACGATACCTGTATATCTTTATACACTTCGTTACATTTATTAGGTATATCGCATTACTTCGGGAGAAATTTGAGGATTGAGTTTGATTTTGGATCAAGTGTGATGAGAAAGGTCGGTTGTTCGTGTCCAACCCTATATCATTAAGTATTTCAGGCGATATCAAAAATACACACCAAATCGGTTATCAAATGAACTAAGTTTATGCACGAAAAATGTTATTGAAATTAAAAATATTTTCGGTCTAGACCCACTTAAAATATTTTAGGAATAAAATAAAAACTCAATACAAATCTCAACCACGTGAATCATACCATCCCTGCATAAATAAAAATAGATATGAATTCCGTTAAATAAATAAAATATATCTGTGACGGTGAATGGATATTACTCGGTACAAGTTCTTCCTAGTGAGATGGGCAGCTCTTTTTCCTATGACATATATCAAGAGGGAGATAAATAAATAAATAAATAAATTACCAACACTAGGGAGGAAATCAAGAATGACTTGGAATCATAGTTTACGAATAGCTTAAGCTATTTATTAATATTGGTTTTTTAAAAGATTATTTATATTGAATGAAATAAAATACATATTTTTATTAATTTTAGGTTAAGAATCAAACATAATAATTTCGTTGTTTCTCTGTACTTCCGTCCGTCTGTCTGTCCCCGTAACTTCGTATAATGTCCGTAATTTTGTTCGAATTCACAGCTAAAAAAGCGACCGGAGATGGTGCTTGAACCTCGGGCCACCAAACCCGAACCGGCCGATTAACGCATGCTGCTACGGCCGCCTCTCCGTAGACCGCCAAAAAGATGATATAAATATAAACTAGAGCCTACCAAAGACGCAAATAAATGTTCCATCATTTTTGATAGGTTGTAGCTAGTGCATAAATAATTAAAACTCTGTTACTACTGTCATAACATATTTTGTTTTTTGTCATAACATATTTTTTGGATAGTTAATTTATTTATATTATAAAATAAATAATACAACAAGGTAACTCAGTTTAAAATTCAAAAGTTTATAACCTAAGTGACCTGAAAAATACGTGCATATTATTTCTCCGCATATTTTTACTTTTTCATTGTGTAATTTTTATTACATAGTAGTACAACATATTTCACTTATATCCTTGAGATGTATTTATATATATAGGGTTAATTTTATTAATTTATTGTGAATTATTTAAAAGATCTCGATACAGAATTTGGCTGAGACAGATTAGAATCACATTAAATACTCACGTAATAATTTTAATAAACTTTTAAATTTAAATTGATTAATTTCGTTTAATTTCAAATACTATTATTGTACTTCACCAATTACGAACTATCCATCTGAGTTTAGTCTAGTGAATTTAAAAATCTTCATGTTGCTATTCCATTATTTTGTTGTCTTCTGTTTTTTAATTTTTGAAGCGACAGTTATTTTTTTATTATTTTGTAGCTTCATATATTGAAGAGACTAGGAACTGTGTATGATGAGTGTCTTCCGTCTTATTCATGTTACATTTAATTTATTTTAGTTAAGTCTCCTAATTATGTTGACCCCGCGCAAAAAATAAGACTTATTTGTTATCGTAATGATTTAAGATGAACGCTACAAAATTACTGAAATTTAAACTATTTGTATAAATATTTTTTTTTTCGTTGTAAATATTTTTTTTAGAATTGTAACTTATTTTTTAGGTATGTTTTACAGGTTTCCCTCAACCCTTAAAATTATTAACGAGATACTAAGGAATGCTTTGTGCTATCGCGTCTCCCTGAGAATTACCCGGAAGGTCCACTAGAGATCAATCGAAGCCTTGAAACTGTAACGCCAACTCACGACAAAATTCCTTTCGTATATCACTCGCTTTACAATCAACACTAAATTCGGCGACTTGGATCTCTTCAATTCATTAATCCATGAATTTGAAATACTCAGATACTCATCTATATTTTATGTAATATAATAGGACAATAACGTCCTTTAATTATTATAATAATATTATAGATGTAGACATTTTTATCGATTAACGGACAATTTTCAAATATAATTTAATGTCTAACGTTAAGTGAAAATACAACAAATATGTAATTTCAGAATTCTAATTGTTGCTCTTTATTTATTTCTTTTTTTCTAGTTCTCCTTTCATTATAAGGTCCACCATTCACTGCCACATACAATACATACACACTTACACACCCTCATCAAACATACTTAACATAAAAACATGCACCTCTTACGCGCTATACTACGTAAAGCACCTTTCGTAGTGTAGTTTTAGTGTCCTTTCTGTACATAAATGTATGATAGTGTACGTGAATATGTATATGTGTGTATTTGCAGGTGTATGCATATATTACGTGCTTGTTATCCATTAGTTAAGACACTCGCCTGGTGATCCAATGGTCGTGAGTTCGGGCCACTTTCCAGAATTGTAAGTTAGTCCTACTTTCAAAGCTTTTGGCTTACTTTGAAAATAGTAAAAGTAAGAGTATTGATGTGACACGTATTGATGTGTACCCATTCAAATTTATTCGTAAAATTTATCTTAATGCCATATTTTCTTTTTTTCCCTTTCTTTTTACCAATTTGATATATATTTTATTTATTGTGGTGTATCGATTCATTGATTTGTGGTGACTTATGGACCTTGTTGTATATGATTCTTCTGTATATATATTTAATTTTTATGTTTGTTTCGCATATATAAATGAAAATAAAATATGAAAGATTTAGCATGTGTAAGAAGAAGAATGAATGTAAGTATTGGAAGCCGCATGAGACCTGGCGTGATATATATATAAATCATAATACTGGAAGTCGGTCCCGGTAAATGCTTCTTCAACGAGCCCACAAGCGAATACGTATGAAAGTGAACATGTCACGAATGGCATGACAGAGAGCCATTCTATCATATAACCTTACATTCTGCATACTACTTTACATGAAGAGAAACAGTCATATTTGAAATACTCGACAAGCAATGTTCCCCTTGAGCTTTGCCAACGCAGCGCGCATAAAATATAAACAAAAAATTATAATTGACTA
Organism: Agrypnia vestita; assembly: GCA_016648135.1. Lineage (NCBI taxonomy): Eukaryota > Metazoa > Arthropoda > Insecta > Trichoptera > Phryganeidae > Agrypnia > Agrypnia vestita. The sequence goes on from JADDOH010005017.1 coordinate 143,890, forward strand.
ATTTGCATTTCACTTTATGTTTCAACTAAAATTTTTATATTTCCTCATTACACGAAACGCAAAATAACCTTAAAGCATATTTTTCTTAATAAAACAAAAAAGGTCGATCTTTCTCTTAAGAAATAGGTTTTCCAATATGGATGAACTTTACTTTTGTGCAAAAATGTAAATCGTAATTTGATTGGCCAGTTAGTTGGTTCATATTTACTAGATTTATACACTTTATCTGTGATACAAATAGTCTTGTAGATCAATGATAAATTGCTATGATATGATATCCGAATGATCCTGAAGGTATATGATGAATAAATTAATTCAAAATGAGGTGGTAAGACAATACAAACAAATAACCTGTCCATTTTTGGTGTCCGAAATTGCCGAAAAACCCCCCAAGCACGAAACATGAAGTTTACTCGTAACAACAGGGAATTGTTTTCACAATCTCATGAAAGAAAAATACATAACTCAAATATCGAAAATCGCTTAGAAAACCTCATCCGTGGACTTTTAAAATAGCATAAAAAAGATTTTTGACTACACGTTGGTCCAAAATAAAAGGGAAAATTTTTGACAAGTATTTATATCGTTTTTAATGTAGGCAATTAAGAATATTGTCTGATTATTAAAATTGTTAAAAAATAATGTTGTGTACAATGTATTCGACATTTATTAATTGCGATGTTTCGCGTATATTTTGACGAGTATTAATGTAATTAAAAAAATATTCGTTAAATAATAAAGAATATTTGACTACTTGTGAAATGTCATTATAACAGTGAATTTATATCCGCATCATTCCACAATGCGGTCTCATTAGCGGAATTAAACCAAAATAAATGTCGTGATAAATAGCAAGTCTCCATTCAGTGAATATTTCCCTGGACCGCCTCCAAATTTATGGGAGCTAGAGCGAATAAACGTAAACTTGTCTCTTAAATCGAAATCTTGACCGGAGATAAAAATATCAATTCTTAATGACAATAATAAAAGTGTTGCTTGAATCTGAAGTGTGAATGACAACAAAAGTTATGGCCCACCTAAAATACTCGAAAAAAAATCTACTCGTTTAATCAATGACGTTCTTTCTTTCTTGACAATTTGAAACCCTAGAACACAAAATATAAATATGAATTCTTTATTTCTGATCATTCTTTTAAGCATAACAACCGCAACACACGTCCTTAAATTTACCATGTTTATGTTGCTCTGTATCAATAATAATTATTACCATGTTTGTTTGCTTGTTCGCCACTTGCACTATACATGCTTAATCGGTGTGCATGCATGTGAGTATATATCGTAAATGATACATTAATACATTTAATATATGCATGTTGCTAGATCCAGCCGAAGATTATTATGGGAATATTGAGTTGGATTTTAAATAAATAATGTATTGTTGTATGTATTTTTACCTAGTATTCTGTTAGTGTTAAATAAAATACAATCAATGAGACACGACACCATATTTCATGTTGGTTAATTTATTTTATAGCACTTTTCTAGACTTGATTATTTGCCTATCTGTTGTCCTTCTTTACACAGAAGTCCATAGCTGTGTGCATCTTGCAGATACGTCACACTCTCGGTGTGCTACAGATAAACAGATTAGATATTTATCAACACATCTTGCGTGAGGTTTGTTCCCTAATTGTCAATTTCTGCTTAATTATAAAAAACTAACAAAAGCATAAATATCTCACTTCTACGGGAAATACATATTAAGGTTACACACCCATTGTCAGTTAGACGAATTCTTAAATTTTTGGAGGAGTTGCGAACTTTAAGAAGCTTTTGTGGTGGACCACGTCAAAAGTTGGGGAGGAAGACGAAGATCCCCCTGTTGGACCGAGCAAGTGATAAAAGCGACAGGCGCTTCTCTGGTGATTTCTTCAGGTCTGAAGAAGCTTTGTCAAGAGGGTGAGAATTCGTTAATTCATCACTATCCTCTATCGTGAGGGACATAGATGAAATTTTTGTAGCTTATTTTATTTCCTGGGTCTAGTTTACACCCTATATTCTTTGATAGATTAAAACCAAAATTTAATAACTTAAATATAAGGAACAAACATGCAAAACATTCGCCTAATTCTTTCTTCCTGGCGGACCTAACGCTCTTTTCGATGTTAATGTAAATTATATTGAATGCCATTAACAAAAGAAATTGCTAAATTTCCCACTATACCCCTAAATAAAATAAAGTCACCCAAACCTTCCCCATTATTAATAAAATAATGAAACAAATAATGGAATATTTATCTTACAGGAACGTAAAACATCAAACAATGTGTCAATTAAATATTTTATTAGATAAATTATTTATCGCCTTTGATTTTATAAGCACCGTCCTGTTATCGTGAAAGCGATCCGTGTGAAAACTTTAAGCGTTTTTTTCCCCTTTAAGTTACTCGTAAATTTAAGGCGTGACCCAATTTTTTACTTGTTATTGCTGCGACATGGAAATTTAATCAAAAAAATTTGAAAATATTTACTTAATATCCCGTTCAAGATTAAAACTGAAGAGGGACGGTATAAATTGCCTGAGAACCAAAAAAGACGCCTGGTTTTTAAGATTTTGTTATAAAATTGTGAGAAAATTTGAGGTGTATTATAGAGTACATTTATATATATGAACTCAATAGGCATACGCGGCACCATTCGCTATTTTACTGTAGGTTTTTGCCTAAAAACTATTATACGAATTCAATTGTATCTCCGATACATCGAAATATGATTGATTTTACTTTCGCTATACACTCAACAGTTTACAATGTTTTAAGTAAATTGGAAAAAGTTATTTAAAAACAATAAAACTAATTGATTAATTTCTTCTGAAAACATAAAATCAATTGAAAGAACGGGTAAATCCTACTAATGCAGGGTTATTTGGAAAACATTTATAACCTATCAGGAATATATTCCTGCTTTAATTATGGTCGAAAATGTTCAAGCAACCATGACCTAATATCATTAGTTATATAGATATGCGACATCAAAGTTTGCATTATTTTTTAATATTTCTCACTTATTTTTTGTACATCACTACAGTAACATATATCGATAACGAAAAATTTATTCGTTTAAATGCAAGTCAAATAAAATAATAATAAGCAATATAATTCCATTATAAGATTTTTATAAAAACCTTGCTAAACACAAAAATACTTTTTCCTGGCTTGGTGTTGTGAAATGCGCATAGCACAACGATATTATGTATAAAATGTTATTATAAAAATGATGTGTATTAATTGCCAAAAATACATAAAACAGTTTGTCATATTGTAAATTTAAAACATAACAAATGTAGCCTCTAATTCCACAACACCATAAAACGATCTTATATGTATTTGATTTATGGATAAAAAACGTATATTTGGAAAGTTTTTTTGCGATATTTTGGAACAAACCCTGATTTTTAACGTGCAATGTCATTGAAATTTTTGTTTTAGATTAGGCGCTACAAATAATAAATTATAATATAATCTTTTTTAAATTTGCTTATTTCAATCTGTGGTGTAATCTTTGTCTTTTCTATACTAATATTATAAAGAGGAAAGATTTGATTGTGTGTTTTAATTGAATAGGCTCCAAAACTACTGGACCGATTTGAAAAATTCTTTCACATTCCGAATCCTACATTATCCCTGATGAACATAGGCTATAGAATATTTTCAAAAATGTTAGGGATCCGTATGAAAACTTCGGTAATGTAACCCAACGTGTGAAAAAATTACGAAAAAAAAAACCTTATATTGCGTACGCTGCGGAAATTATTGCCAATAGAGTAAAGTAAAGTAATGTACTACAGTTTTATAGAGGACATTAATATCTATAAAAAAGTCTGCGATACCATATATCTAAGTATTACAGTTATGTTACAATAACTTATGTTAACATTAGATGGAAACATTGTTTTTTAGAGAACAGCGGACCCTTTGTTTTTCCTCACAAACTTATTTTTTACTTAATCCTTAACCCGTGCAACGCCGGGTACGACCAGCTAGTCTTCTATACTTGTGTTATCATACATCTTATACTTATTGGCAAAACGATTTGAGAAAAATTTGAATAATTTCAATATGCTGCACCCGAGTTTCGAATCTAGAACATCGGCGTGCATAGCGCTATGTCTGGTCCAAGATCGCGATGAGCGGAGTAATCTGGTTTAGTGGTGCCAGTCCCAGGGGTTCAGCAGTCTTGGCAATGAGGAAACGACGGGGAAAATACATTTCTTTTATTTTCATTCAATTTAAACCCACATCAACGCTGGAACTGGCAATAAAAATGACGTATTGGTCGTAAAATGCTGATGTTTTTGAAAAAAAAAACGATTTATTAACATAAAAAGAAGACTACCTGTACATGTATGTACGTATTGATAATACTGATAAAAGGTGCTGAATCTTAAAAGGAAAAAGTAAGATATTTAAGATAAATTTAATGACTTCATCGATAATAGCAAATTAACTTTGTGGTTTACATTATATATTTATATTAATAAAAATAAAATACTTATGGGCAAAATGATTGATATAATTAATATAATAATTAATAAAAATGTACCTACTTTGTTTTCACAATTTATCCCAATTATATAATTTCGTTGTCTGTGCGTCCATCCACCCGTCGTTACTTCGTGTAACGTCCGTAACCTATTTATCGTATAAAAACTTTTTTTCTTTCTTTTTTAATAAATAAATTATAAATACTTATTATTCAGGTACTGTCATGTGAAAGTACCGGCATTTTTCACGGGTTACGGCTAGTACAATATAAGTGATGAAAACAAAGTAAATATTATTAATTATATTAAAAAGAAAATATTTGTATAAAACCACTATTATAACCACGTTTAAATTAAATATAATAACATAAATATTTTAAATAACTTAATCCTTTTTTACAAATAGTAACAAATAATAAACAAATAGATACAAAAATTTAAATTTATTTTTACAATTAGTTCCTAATTAGTTCAATTTTTTGACTTTTTTCCCATTTTCCTGCATTTTTCAATTTTAATTTTTAGTATACGTTGTATCCTGATGTTGGGACCATTGGCCCTGAAAAATGTTTATTATCTGATAAATAGTAGTTTTATACAAAATATTTCCTTTGTATTGATATAAGTAGTATTGGCAGAATGCTGTTTTGCATTAATTATGCTATATTGATTAAATGCACGCAATGGGCATATGTTTAATTGACGACCGTTGTTTTTATCACATATATTCTCTTTATGCCTTATGGTCAAATTTTTAATGCTTTTAAAATAAAATATATTATAAAAATGTAAAAAACAAAAAATATGTTGAAGATACATGAAAAGGGTTCAGGAAAACATAAACAAAAAGATAAGAATCGTGTAAGCATTTCCATAAATCCGTGTTCAGTATCCATCGAGTGGTTGCATTCCTTCTCCTCTCACCAAATAATTCTTCCGTCCAAACTGGCATCTCACAATTGATGAGTTTTTAAGACCCAATCGAGTAATGAAGACTCGGAAGCGATCCGTTGCGGTGTTTTCTTAACGGACTCGTTGGAAAAACACCTGTCGGGCGTTAGCCGGCTTAACGACCGTTCCTGGCCAGACGCTAACGGTTAAATCCGTGGCGTTTACACAGCCCAGAATGCGGTTCAAAGGGATAACACGACGCGTTACACTAGGTCCGCGCTGCGGCGAGCGTGACGTCACGACACATCTTTTCAACACCTCCGGTAGTTATCTTTCGCGCGAAGTGACCCCGTTTCTGGCTTATTAATAAAATCAACGGCATGCGACAAATTGTTTGACGGATTTCAAACGTTTGTTTTGAATACACCAGTAAAACAAATGTATTTAAGCAATTTTTTCGGCTAAATTTGCCTTAAAAAAAAAAAATACAAATAAACCGAATCGGCACGTGTATTATATTTCACGCATGCGTGCAATATATTTAATGTCTGCCTTTTTTTTATATACAACTGACAAAAAATCTAAACTAAGTAACTATCCATTACGCCTTTTCCCCGCCTGACTAGGCAAAGAGAGGAATTAACTCCACACTCTTCTTCCATTCTGGAACATCACTTTTGCCTCATCCACTTTCCTACATCTCCTTATGCACGCCCTTCGGTTGCTGAAGTTTTTACAAGTATCATGCCAGGTCTTGGCGGACGCCCTCTTTTCTGCTTTCTTCAATACTCTCCTCAAATATTTTCTTTATAATCCTTTCCTCGCTTATCCGTTCAAAATGGCCAAACCTTTCCTTTCTATATATTCTACGATACTGCCAGCCCTTCACTCAAAATGATATATTGATTTATAATTTATTTTATATTATATTAGCTCTGCCCTGCTTCGTTTGGGATATTTTGTATTATTTTTAATCATTTTACGTTATTTTATAATTAATTAGGATAAATTATAGAAGTCTCACAGAGACGAAGCTATTTCTGTATGAGAAACGTGGATGGAAGTCTCATACATATACAAGTGTTCACTCTACACAATGCAACGTTCATCAATTCCATCGTAAGAACGTCCACATATTATCAAAATTTTAGAAAGTTCTTAACATATGTTCGAAATCAAGGAATCTTTCGTATATTTCAAAGGTCTATGCTACAGACAACTGTTTTTTTTTCTCATAAACTATTTAGTATACATAGATTTCGCAACTGGTAATGATACCTCTTTATTTTATAAGAGACTTCCATCCACGTTTCTCATATACAGGGTTATTTGTAAAACATTAATAACCTCGCAAGACTATATTCCTACCTTGATTATGAGTCGAAAATGTTAAAGCTATTATGACCCAATATCAATAGTTAAGGAGATATGCGACATCAAAGTTTGCATTTTTTTTCAATATTTCTGACTTATTTTTTGTAGAACGTTGGATTATCATTACAGTAACTCATATTGAATACGAAAAATTCATTCTCTTAAATACAAGTCAAATAAAAAAATAAAAACCTTCGAATTCCAATTGGAATTTTTTCAAGGTTTTTATCATTTTATTTAACTTGTATTGAAACGAATGAATTTTTTGTAATCGACATGAGTTACTGTAATGATAGTCCAACGTTTTACAAAAAATAAGTCTTAAATATTGAAAAAAAATTGCAAACTTTGATGTCGCATATCTCCTTAACAATTGATATTGGGTCATAATAGGTTGAACATTTTCAACTCATAATTAAGGCAGGAATATAGCCCTGCGAGGTTATTAATGTTTTACAAATAACCCTGTATAAATAACTTAGTCTCTGTGAGACTTCCATGATTTAATCTAATTAATTAATCACCCCTCTGGGAACAAAATCCAATAACTGTGTTCTTAGAACATACTGTAATATAAAATATTGTTATTTTATATTACACTGAAAAACTAAAAAATATGAATGCAATAAATAAAAGGGCAAAACAAATCAAGTTGTCACAAATTATTTATTCAAAGCGAGTCTCATCACATTAACATAAATTTTCTACGCATGTTCTAAAGAATTCTAAACAGTTAAACAACTTTGTTTTCTTGCTAAAAAACAAACATTATAACTTCATTGTCTGTCCGTCTGTATCTCCGTAACTTCGTGTAACGTCTCTAATTTTATTTGAATTCACGACTGAAATACTAAATTAAACGGCCAGAGATGGGACGTGAACCCCGGGCCAGCAAACCCGAAGGCAACATGATAGCGATATCGCCACCACCGTATGCGCGTTAGTTGTAAAAATAGAGTGCATACAGGACGCAGCAAGGACGCGAACCATTTGTACCATTAATTGCCGGCAGGGTAAATATAAAAAAAAATGTTCAAATATTTCGAAAAAAGTCGTTATTACTATTTCATGGGTGTCGGCTATAAATAAGTAATTATTTATTCTTTAGAAATCGGCATGTTAAAGTACCTACAGTCATTTTTGACGGGCTACACCTAGTAAAGAACCAACAATATGGCAACTTACACTTATTGTTGACAGCTTCATGCATATTTCAAGCTAATTAAAGAAATAGTGATTTAGAAATTTGAGACTGAGTAAACTATTCAAGTTTCACGACGACAGAGCGTACCACTCCCGATTTTTTGCTGCTATGCACAGATTTTCTGATTTATAATTCTTCTTCTTCTTCTTTTCGTGCCCAATCCATTCAAAGAACGTTGGCTATGAGAATTTTGTTTACTCTACAGTGGAATGGCATAGTAGAATGTTCTCAGGTTTTTCAGCCATGATGGTCGCCTTCTTCCAGGGCCCCGACTCCTGGCAATCTTTCCCTGCATCATGAGATGCAAGATCTTGTACTTTTTTGGATGTCTCATCACGTGACGGAGATATTACATTTTTCAGATTTTTATTGTTTTTATATTTCTCATCTCATCTCATCTTCTTCCCCTTGTCATATTCGGGTCGGGGACCCATTGCATCGACAAGGCGCCTCCATTCGTCCCTGTCTTGCGTTGATTGTGCGGCCTCCGTCCATTGTAGTTCCATCCTATCCTTACATAGTTTCTTGAGTCTCGCCCAATGGCGGCCTACTGGACGTCTACCCTCAGGAATCGCACTCAGTATTTTCCTAGGAATTCGAACATCAGACATTCTTAGTACGTGCCCAAGCCACCTCAGTTGCGATTTTTCAATGAAGAATAGCAGTGGTTCAATGTTTAGATCGTCTCGGTTCGTCGAGTTTCTTATTCGATCCCATTTCGTAACCCCTGCCACTCTTCTCAAGTACTTCGTTTCGACCGCTTGGACTCTAGGGTTTTTTTTATTTTTCTTTATTCATTCGAACTATATATAACGTCGTAAATCGTAACTCTGTCCATCTAGCTTATTTTGTATGTATATTATTTTGAGTATGATTTATAATTAAGACCGGTATATGTAATTTATATCGCAATACTATAATAACACCGCTACAAACCGAAACCTGGTCACTATTTATCTCAGTATGTTTATAAATTATACGAAAAATTGCAATATTCAGTATTTTATAAATATTTGAACAACACTTCCACAATTTAAATACGACTAAAAATCCATAAATATATTTTTTATATACACAGAGAGAAAATAGAGATGCGAACACGGAATACGTGTCACATCAATATTCTTACTATTTTCAAACTAAGCCAAACGTTTGTGCTATGAAAATAGGACTAACTTGCTAGTCTGGAGTTAGGTTCAAACCCGCGACCTTTGGATCACGAGGCGAGTGTCCTAACCACAAGACCAACAAGCTACTCATATACATGTATACACCATCCAGGTGATTCGGTTTTATGTCAAGTTTTAATTGAGACAAAGAAATAAAAAAAATTAATAACTTCAAATGCAATTTACTCAAAACAAGACATTTTGGATTGTGGGAGTTTTGTTCGAGGGGTGCAATTTACTAACAAAAAATAACAAAAATTTTACAGTCAATTAAAATGTCTGATTTGTTTATAAAATTTGAAAATATTAAAATCAATTATTACTAAACATTATAATTTAATTATAATTTATAATTAACTTGCACTTTAACAATTGTAACGCATGCACCTGACATATTTTACCAAAGACTTATTATATTACTAGCTTTAACCAGTTAATAACGACGTACATTCGCACGTTTGAATTTCAATTTTATATTAGTTAGTAGTTTTAATGTCCTAGAAGTATATAATTTTAATTCTCAAAGGATTTTTATGATTTAATTATTGTTTAATGATAATATATTTGACAAATGTGTAAAAATTCTTGAAAAATTAACTTTGATATAGGGTGTTGTTATATGGAGAATTATATAAAATTTGGCGGCAAGTTAAGGCTGCGAGAATAGCGCAATCTAGCGCAGCGTAGATATGATATAAGGGGTTGCACCACCCTAGGAGCCCGCGATTTAAATAGAAATTGCAAGATTTTTTGACAGAAACGTGGGTTGCATCTCAGTCATGGTAGATGAGCTCTACGGGAAGGGATATGACAGCAATTTTTATTCCAATTAAATAATATTTTACTATGTAACTTGATAAGTGCCAACAAACAAATTAATGATCTCCTTGTGGAAAATAAAAATTCCAGGCTCCCGTGGTGATGTAAATATTGTGTTTTGAGGTCGGTCGTATCAACTTGGATTATAGTTGATTTAAACTGAAAGTCTCGTTTAAGCCGGGGCGCGTACCCACTGCGCGTGATTCTTGACATGGTGTCATTGAATCGTTTTAATAGAATGTTTGGACTTTGAAGTGTCGGTAACGGCTTATCCTATCAACAATCCAAGTAACAATACTTCGGACACATTACCCACTTATTTTTTCAACTATCTTTTGGCATATTAATTTAAAGTTATCAGATGTAAAATAGAAACTTATTGTCGACAATGCCAAGCGGCAAAATTCATTTAAAGTTGCGGCAAAGTTCATTTCTTCCGACAAAAAAGTATTAGGATCTAAGTAAATTACTTTTAAGTATTAAATCCTAAATAAATTAAATCCTATTAAGAATATACTATAGAATCAGTTGATTGTCAGAAAAATCTGTGTTATTCTACATAATATTGTAACATTTCGACACTTCAATGTCGAATTTTTGTGAAATCGATTTTTAAAAATCACGCGTGGAGCGCATGCGCTCCGGCTCCACTAAGCTAAAAGGCAATAAATCCATCCTTTTTGAAAAATGTTTTTTTTTGTGGTTTTTGATACGCGAAGACATATTTTACCTCTCTAATAAGCTTGTTTGCCGTATTTCCGTAAGCATTTTAAATTTGCAGTTTATCCATCTGGGGTATGTAACATGTAGCTTATTTGCAGTTTTAAGTATATAAAAATACCTTAAATCATAATAAAATAACCTTTATTTGCAGTTTTAAGTATTTAAAAATACCTTAAATGATAATAAAATAATATTTTTAATTAATTAATTCAATATCTAATGACTGAGCGAAGAAATTAATCAATAATCATTGAGCAGTTATTGAGATACTGCTTTTTTAGCTTAGTTTAGGACAGTTGAAACTGTCTTCGCCGAGTTCATACAACCGGCCCTTACACAATGATGTGTATTTCTTTAGTTAAAGACGGTACAAGAATTCACGTCTTTGTTGCAGTTGTATCTTCTTACCCATGTCGTGTTTGTTTCTCATTTAAAGGGATAACCATCTTCTCCTTGACGACTTCGCTCTTGACAGAGTGATCGAGGTCATAATACTGCAGGACCATTAATCTCCGTGTTGCGTGGTTAATGGCATTCCTGGAGCGGCCAGGAGTGCGCTGTTGGTAACGGTCTAGATCAGGTCCTCCCAGCGTGTTACGGCCCTTGTCTGCTGATGAAATTTTTATTGGTTTCTTGACTCGACACAATCTCTGAGATAAGAATTTTATTCCCGTGAAATCCTCCGGCAGATAGTTCTCAGCTTTCATAGTCCCCGTGTATATGAATCTTCCATCATACAAGTAAATATATATGCATACAAACATAGTTTCATGAAAAAATGTCATGTAAAAGTATTTTGTACTTAAATAATCTATATTTTAGTTTCTTCACAAACGCCGTATACAGTTTCAATTGCGAGTTTGAAGAGAACGAGCTGTGAAAAATATTTTAAAATACCTACATTTTGATATTATTTAATGCATAGCAGGCGTACAGTGAGAACATGAAGCATGACTTTTATTTAAACATATGTTTGGGAAAAAGTCGAAATTAAATATTTATCTGGCAGAATACTATGAAATATTAAGATATATATATATATATATATATATATATATATATATATATATATATATCTCTTATTTCGGTTTCTTTTCCAATCAAATCACTCACAGCTGAGTCTTCATCAGGGTTGAGTTTTAACTCAGAAACTAGTTGGTGTATACTCAATAAAGTGGTGTTATACAAATAATTATTTTATTTAAAGATATTATGTCTCACCACAATGTGTTTGCTTCGTGTGAAAATTTAAAAATTCGTAATGTGAAAAACATTAACTTTATTACCTCTACGTGAATTTAATAATATTTTTATTTTTTAATACTTAAGTTTCTAGAGTAACGGAATCTCTCATCGACAGGTGAAGCAATAAACTTATGTTATTATTGAAGTTTAATGTATCACCTGTCAATGAGAGGTTCTATTAATCTCGAAACTTCAGTACTTAATGAAATATAAAAATATTATTAAACTCACGTAGACACAAAAAAAAATTTTTTCTCCTAATTTTGGACAAAAATATTAAGTCTACTAATTTCTTTCTACCTGACAAACTAAGCATATTGGGCTCATTCATAAGCATGTTATAATTAAAAGATGAAATAGGTTGTTTTAATTTAAAGTTAACAAATCATAAGAATTTCTGAATTCTCTAAATGTTTTTTTATATAAATCCAACCCAACCAGAGACGTGCAGTGCGAACAAGAAGCATGACTTTTATTTAAACATATATTTGAAAAAAAAAAACTAAGTTGAATTTTTATCTGGCAGAATATTATGAAATATCAAAATCCGAATAATATGTAATTTATTGTGATATGAATATTACGAGATAAACCTCTTATTTAGGTTTATTTTAAAAATACATGCTTAGGAAATAGTCATGCTCCTTGTTCTCCCTGCACGCCACTGAATGCAACTGTGTTTCATAATTTCAATATTACTTTTAAAATGATGTGACAGTGAAAGACGAAATAAGCCTAGAAATAACAGTATAGTTGAATATAATGCATGAATCGCAAATGGTAGACAGAGAATGTGCGCATTGATGTGAAAGAACGAATACATGGAACTGTATATTTATGATGTATAATATTATACATATATGTATGAATGCCTCCATATATCCCGAAAACATTATGCGGTAGATCAGCCCGTCACATTATCTATGGGTTATTTTAAGGGGGCAAGTTCACTGGAAGTTCAGACCCGCAGATTTCCATATTTCCTCTGACGGCATCTGGCGATACTATTTTGAAATTCACAACTGTTAGTTGGAACCTTTCAGGCAGGAATTCGAGCTACGTCGTAATATTAAATTCTTCTATTATTCTGTGCGGAGGTGCATGAATGTACCGTGTTTACTGAAGCAAAATTATAATACTGGCACTGGAATGTTTTACAACAAAAGTTTATAGGAAAATAGTTGCAGTTTTTGTTTTGTGAATTCTTACCTTAATTTCAATGGTGTCATTTTATCATATTCATAAAAATATCATTTTAAAATACATTAATTTTTTTTTTAAATGATAGAATTGAAGCTGTAGAAACAACTCTAAAAAACTGTCTATTTGTACTGTTAGCCAAAGTAACTCTTTAGAAATGAAGCGAAAATTTTTTGACCTAATGGCACTACAAAGTAGTCAATAACAAACTTGTAGACGGTTTATCTACTCTCATTATGACTTGCATAGTGATGCAGTGGTCGGTGGTTCGAGCCCTATTCGAGGACACCAGCAACTTAGTCCAATTTTCATAGCACAAGCGTTTAGCTAAGTTTGAAAATAGTAAGCATAATGATGCGACACGTATCCCGTGTTCGCATCTATGTTTAAAAAAATCAACACCCGTTTAATACTCTCATAAATAAACTTAAACATCGGTATTCAATCAATGAGATTTCCAAGCCTATTTCACACTATGTTCTATAACACTAATCTAGGCTAATTGTCTCTTCTACTTAGAACGATCAATCATTATAACGAGATATATATATTTCAGAAACGGCAGCCTAGACAAATTATTCATGTATCATACTTAGTTCAAAAGTGAAATATTGATGATGATTACCGTAGACACAATTCAGTATTGCGCCAAAATCCCCAGAACTCAAATTTCATAATATCCAAAACTTCTTACCTACTATAGGTAGTGTACATGTACAGAAAATATTTCAGGTTTGATACTATAACGTAAGTCTGGTGGTCGCTGGTTCCTACTCTACACAGTTCACAATTCACACAACAATTCAAGATTCTTCAAGTTTGTGTTTACTGGGGTATTATGCCGTGTTGTTACGACCTTTCGGGACGACGTTTCGGATCCCATTGCAGGGTCCATCATCAGCCCTGATGATGGACCCTGCAATGGGATCCGAAACGTCGGCCCGAAAGGTCGTAACAACACGGCATAATACCCCAGTAAACACAAACTTGAAGATTCTGAGTGGCCGTGAAAACCTAAGAACATTCTTAACAATTCAAGAGTTGGCACAAAAGATAGACGTCATCTGACATTTACAGGCCATTTAAAACAGCAAGGAAAATCGAAAAAGCATATTTTCCTATACTTTTCAATTTTCTTTTTTATTTATCATAATATTTACACACATATAATTTACCAAGCATCTTGCAAAACTATTCTTGTTCTTGCAGTTTGTATGATGTCATTGTCATGTTTAATTATCTTTTTTATTTGCAATAGTTTTAATTATTCTTTATGGTAATTGTTTGACTTTCTCTATGTTTGAAACTTAAGTCCTGACGTGAGCGGTGTAAAATCAAAGCAATAACCAACAAATTAAACAAATGTTTTGAATGCAGTCACCTAGGATTACTAATTTAAAATTAACTGAATTCAAGATTATATAGGAAACATAGATCTATCCCTTCCAAAACCTTGTTTCCAAATCACTATCAAAAGCAGAGGCAGTAATACCCACTCCAATCAATCAAATCCAAAAATGTGTCACGTGAAAAAATAGCCGCTTCATATTAAAGTGACAGTTGATGTCGATTTTAGACTGAAACACCATAACTAAAAAAACAATATCCAATTATGTAAATATAAAAAAATGACCACTTTTTGGTAGCAAAAAAAGCAGTATCAGTAAAAGTCAAATATTTCTTAATAAATTTAAAAGCAGTATTAGTAAAAGTCAAATATTTTTTTATAAATTTGAAAGCAGTATCAGAAAGAGTCAAATATTTCTTTATAAATTTGAAAGCAGTATCAGTAAAAGTCAAATATTTCTTTATAAATTTGAAAGGAAAACTTAGGTGGCATTGTTTTTAAAAACTAATTTTCAATAAGATGTAGATTCCAGAGAAATTTCCTTGAATAGTTTTTGCATTTATCTCAGAAACACCTATGTAGCCTTTATTTTTAGATCTCTCGTGTGATATTAGAGTTGAGGTATAGATTGAGACAAAGAAAAGGGACAGCTTGTTTGGTATATAAACTTGGTTAGATTTAAGAGAATATTATACGGAACAGGGATCACGAAACGGATGTGCTCACTTCTTTGTCACAGCGGAAGTGATACTTCCATGCGTCAAACACCTCTACCGAATTCATTTTAATACATAATTTCTTACCACTTACTTAATTTACTTAAATCTTACTTCCTTAATGTCATCACTTCCTTAATTTATCTAGATGTGTACGTATATGTCATTGATTATTATTTCATGATATATCGAATTGTTGACTCTATTATACAAATTTTTAAATTTCATAGCATAATCATCATCAAGACATAAAAAAAACAATAATCGAATTCTCTGGATAGAATCAAATCCAGGTCTCCCGGGAGACATTACCCTACCGAGAAAGTAGTGGGATGTGAAAATAGCAGTTCGTGAATATCTTACTCTTCAGCTAATTTGCAATAAATTAAATTTAAAAAAATAAAAGACTGGAGATCTCCCTAGCATAATCCTTTCAAATAAATAAAAGTTTTTCAGATTTCGGAACATACTTTCAAAAATTTGGAATTTGGAAATTTCAAAAATAGGGAACATCGCATTGTGTATAGTGATCACTTAAGACAGCTAATACAGGTCGTAAGCCCTGGTCCATCCTATAAAAAAGAATTCCGTACACATTTCTCATATAAATAGTTTCATCTCTGTGAGACTTCTATAATTTATCTCAATTAATTATTCATCCCTCTGGGAACAAAATCCAGTAAATGTGTTCTCAGAACCTGCATATTAAATATTGTTAATCAGGGTGAAATTATTATATTAAAAATACATTAAATAAAATATTTTTTTCTGGTATAATAATGTTCTTGATAAATTTTACCGGAATTCAAATAGTAGCCTCTGAACAAATGCATTGTATATGAAATCCATTTTCCGAGCCAAAATCACAAAATTTACAGAAATAATACGAATATTTTTAAAAGATACCACGAGGACTCGATTACTCACCGTGAAAAATATCACTTTTGTATTTATTTAAATCGCGCGTTTCCGTTGACTAATAGGAATTCTTGTCACCTGAGATATTACACCTATGGCTTCGAAATGTTACAGCATTTAATATCTGGATAGTAAATAATGTTATTGGGGGGAAAAACTATTTTTCTTATCCCAATTCTTCAGCACGTAAAAACAGAATTTTGGCAACTGAACGCCTATTAAATTCTAGATATATTAACTCGTATGACACGGATGTTTGTTTATCCTTGAACAACACAAATATTTTTATTTGAATGACGTTTTTATATTTTATGATTAACAATATTTTTGCCCTTACAATTTACATGGATATAATTTAAAATAAATGATAAAATGTCAATTAAGAAAAATTATAGAAAATTAAAAAAATTATAGAATATATCTCACAGAAATGAAGCTGTGAGATATATTCTATAATTTTCTCTATGAAGACTTCCATACACGTTTTACATATATAGAAAACGTGTATGGAAGTCTTCATAGAGAGGCCCAGGGCTCGTGACCTATATGAGCTGGCTTACGTGATACACTTTACACAACTTTTACGTGAACGTTGTATAATATGATCCATCTATACATTATTAAATTTTTGAAAGTTCGAATAAATAAAATAAAATAAATTCGAATGGACCTTACTAGAGACTAAGTCAAATAAAACCATAGAATAAAACCTCTATCGTAGAAGAAGTGAACACTCCACAACAAAGTGCATATAATTTACGCCCCCGGATGCATTAATCAGTCCGCCTTGTAGGCACAGAGCGGTCTGACTAATGCTTCCTAATGATAATGATCCTGATGACGTTGAATATGAATTCAACGAAACGCCGAGAATCGTTTCTCGGAAAACATACGGTTCGTATAAAATATCCGTAACCATTTACAGTTAAAAACAATAGAAATCGGAAAATATAATACTTTAATTGAATATTTAATTGAATTCGATATTATATTCGATAATCCAACGTTTAACAGAAAATAAGTTAGAAATACAAAGGCAAACTTTGAAGTCGCTTATCTACTTTACTATTGATATTTACATGGTTGGCTGCTTTCTGCATGGACGTAGTTATGCGGAAAGCAGCCAACCCACAAAATGTTGAAAATGAGTAATGTACGGGTTTGGACAACTAAAAATGATATCTTTACATGAAAACATCCAAGCTCTAAGTGATACAGTTTTTTGTAAATTCAATTTTTTAAGTATCCACATCACATACAAAACATGTTGGTCTGCGATTTTTCAAGAACATTATTTGCAATTCAAGAGATTCCTTGAAATTTACAGTGCCTACGAGAATGCTCCAGAGTGTTGTAGAGTTTTCAAAAGATTTCAAAAGACTTCGATAGTGTGCAATTAATCCGGATTCTAAAATCTCGTTAATCAATAAGAAAATAATCATAATATTCTCTTCGTCTAAAAATTTATTTAATACATAGTATGTGTCATATAGCTAATAGGAAAAAAGCCTTACGAACTAACGTATATGTGTAAAAAGTTGTGTAGTCATAGAAAATATTCAACTTGGAAATCGGTTTAAGAACTTATAGTTATCATATCTGCCTAGCAATAAAAAAATTTGACTTTCAAGTACATATGTGTATGTATTATAAAATGAATAAAACTTATGAATCATTCAAATACTATTATATAATAATATCATTTCTAGCTTTTATTCACGTAAAAATCATGAAAATAAAACATGTTCCACTTTGGTTGACTTTGCATCCAATTAGATTACCAAACAAACCAATCCTTTTGTTATGTACGATTTCATACAAAATTACATCACTGTTAACTGGTTATTAATTTAAATGTTCCCAAGTATAACTCTGTATAAATTTAACAGTAAGATTGCTCTCTCCGGAAACTGAAGGAATCAATGACGCGTGTAAAATCTTCCCAAAATAACTTTTTTTTATCTACGCTAACAAAAGCATTCATTGTCTGATTTAGTATATTTTTGCGTTGTATTTTGCAGAACCAGACAGTTGGTCGCAAACACTAAGAATGATGCGGCCGTGACGTAATAATATTATGTATGAGGTGTTTAAAAGCAAAGGCAACAATATTCAAGAAAATTAAAATAATGTGTTGAATGTAGTCACCCAGTATTAGTAATTTAGAATGCTCTGAATTTGAAATTTAATAGAAAATATAGCTGTATCCCTTCCAAAATTAAGTTACCAGATTATTATTAAAAGCAAAGAGAGATCTGAATATGGGGTGAAGAGTAAACTCATACAGGCAATTGCATCCCTGTACGAAGGAAGTAGTGCTTGCGTGAGAATTAATGGGACATTCTTTTTTTTTTTTTTAAATAAATAGAGATGCGAACACGGAATACGTGTCACATCAATATTCTTACTATTTTCAAACTAAGCTAAACGCTTATGCTATGAAAAATAGGACTAACTTGCTAGTATGGGCTGAGATTCGAACCCGCGACCATTGGATCACGAGGCGAGTGTCCTAACCACAAGACCAACAAGCTACTCGGTTCACATCATGGTTTGATATTACAAAAGGTGTCAAACAGGGATGCGTAATGTCACCATGGCTTTTCAACCTGTATATGGATAATTGTATGAAAGAACTGAAGGAACTAGAAGTTGGAGCGAAAATGGACGTACTCACCATATCCTGTCTGCTATACGCAGACGATGCAGTATTAGTAGCTAACAGTGAAGCTGATCTGCAGTGCTTGGTATCCAGGATGTCCGATGTATGCATGTAGAGTGAACTTCTGATGAATGTCAACAAATCGAAAGTGATGGTATTCGAGAGAGACGAAAGAGTGACTAAGTGTGATGTAATTATAAACAACGAATGCTTGGAACAAGTGAAGAAGTTTGTGTATTTGGGAAGTATGTTTAGTAGAGACGGCAAGGCTGAGAATGATATCGAAAAGAGAGTAACTGCGGGAAACAAAGTTAATGGTGCACTAAATGCAATTATGGCCAATAAGAATCTGTCAAAAGAAGCAAGACTAGCGGTACATAATGGCGTTCTAGTGCCAACCCTTATGTATGGAAGTGAAGCCTGGAATTGGCAAAAGAGGGATGAAAGTAGACTGAATGCGGTCACTAAGATGCTTGTGTGGAAAATCTTTGGTCGATAGAGTGAGGAATGAACAAATTAGAAGTGAATGCAATGCTGGCTGTAGTGTGGTAGAAAGAATAAAGAAAGGAGTGCTGAGATGGTTTGGTCATGTGGAACGTATGAACGAGGAAAGGATGGTTAAGAAAATATATGAGGCGAATGTTGAAGGCAACAGGAATAGAGGGCGTCCGCGAAAGACCTGGCACGATCAGGTACTACAAGTATTTGAGGATGGCCCTGTTAAAAGCCGCAACAACCGTAGAACGTGTATGAGAAGATGTATGAATGTGGCCGAAGCAAAAGTGGTGTGCCAGGATAGAAGAGTGTGGCGTTCAATCCTCTCTGCCTACCCCTGCAGGGAAACGGCGTGATGGTTAGTTAGTTAGTTAGTTAGTTTAGTATATGTACTAAGTGTAAGTGTATTTCGTAGCAATATTTTTCACAAAGTTTTCGAACATTTTCTACTCATGTTTTAAGAATGTATTGTATTGTACCATATTGAACTACTGAAGTATTGTAGACTGGGTCTTAACACTCTGCAAATACGTAGTTTGAATATTATAATTTATTTATGATCAAAAAGAGGAAAGCTTAAAAAAAGCGTATAAAACAAATCCTGTGAAACTTAAGAAAAGCGTAAACAGTGAAACAGAGTTAATTTATTCGAAAATTAATGCTGACTCAAAACACAAGTAAAGTAATCTTGCGATAAATTTATCTTAAAAATATTATATTGTTGTGTAAAAACGAACACGTTTACGGCACGTTCTACTTAACACTCCCGTTCCGGAACGGGGTACAACTTAACCCCAAAAATCTTATTTTTAAAACTATTTAATAATTATTAATGATACTAACACTCTTAAATATCCCAAAAGAAAATAAAATAATAATGTGTAATAAATAAGATAGTCAAAAGTAGAAAAAAAATGTTTTTCCAAAGACAATCGTCAATATTCTATACGATACGCTTATTTTATTCTGCTTGCAGGC
This sequence comes from Agrypnia vestita, assembly GCA_016648135.1. NCBI lineage: Eukaryota > Metazoa > Arthropoda > Insecta > Trichoptera > Phryganeidae > Agrypnia > Agrypnia vestita. The sequence goes on from JADDOH010005017.1 coordinate 164,136, forward strand.
TTCTGTCAGTCAGATGCTTGGGATTCGTCAAAATATCACGGTTTCTTATAAAATGACGAAAAATTTAGTAGAATCTCGTTTGCATTATACAAAAAATAATAAAAAATATTATTGAACATTTTTAAACTACGTATTTATTTATTATAATACATAATTTTATGAATAAAATAATAAATTCATACAATAGACACATTTTACTCGCCACAAAAGAGCTGACGCTCGTGCCTATAGAAGGAGTAATCACATCAGTTCATTTCATGGATATTAAATTATAATAATATGGTTTTAAGAATATTTAGAAACAAAATTAATGAATATATAGTGGTGAAATCATGGGGATTTCAAAATTTTTTTGATTTAATTTTTTTACTTAATTTTCAAATGACGTAAGGACTTGAATTTTTTTATGTTTTAATTCCTACAAGGCAATAATGGTTCTGGGCTGCGTTTGTTTTATATTTAGGCGTTTTAAAATTTAGAAATGATCTTGCAGATCTTATATTATAGACATTATTATACTTCATTGAAACGCAACTTTGACTGGGGTTACTTTGTTACCCCACTCCGTCCCCCGAGCCTATTTTCAATCTTCCGGTACCCGAAGGTTAAGAATGTGTGTAAAATAGCGTTAAGGAGCTAACATACACACACTCAGATTGTACAATGGATAGTGTAATTCCGCTGTTTGGAGGGTTAGGAGGCTTTGCCTCGCGTCAGGCTTCACATCAGCTTACATCACACACAGCAGCCTACAGCGGCGGTGGAAGCTAGGGGTGGGCGCGTCGCGCGTGGGTGGGTGCGGCAGGGACGTGCTACCAAATTACCATGCACCTGGTTGAGGAGCCTTCCTCCTTAACCGGGTAGTCAGAAATATGCGGAGAAGCTGTATTATATCGTGAGCGGATTACATAAATTACGAATGCAGGTACAGGCTGTAACTTTAACAATCTTTGAAGAGTTTGGGCAAGTACCTATGTATTTTTAATACGCGTATAAGAACAAAGGAAAATAATAAAATAATAATATATTTGACAGAAAACTTATTCAAAATTATTTCTGAATAAATACCACAGACCGTCAAAATTAATAGATATAACGTAAACTCCTTGTCCGTAATTCGGCACCACGTCTGGTGTCAATACCTTCGCCTTATTTAAAAAATATACTATAAGCTTGTAAATTTTGAAACAGTAATGTATGAAAATATGAAACTAAATATTTTTAAATAATATAATGTCGTAGTAAATATATCGCACTTTATTTACAAGAAGACGGTTTTACCTTGTTTACTATGGTATGTAATTATGCGATAATAAATAATTTCTGCAGTATCAACGTGTCTTCGACATACGCGACCCATTCCCCTTTCATAAAGAACTAGTTTAGTTCTCTATACAGATTTTACTTCGTGATAAATATCTACCTATTTCTTCTTATTCTCTACTCTAATATTTGCCTGACAAAATTTTTATAACCGCCCAAAATAAATATTAATAAATATTCGTTTTTCCAAGCCGGGAAGAAACGTTTCCAATCCGGAAAACTGCATTGTATATATAATCTTTGTGTGTAGTTTTCTGGAATATTCTGCCGTGTATATCTGACCTCTCTGGCTAACGTTTCGGATCCCATTGCAGGGTCCATCATCACGGGTGATGTGATGTGATAATATCACACTTTAAACAATTTATTTGACATTTATGCTGTTTCGTGATCGCCGACCGCCGATCGAATAATGAAGTGTCATTGGTCGAAATCGGCACTCGAGGTATTCTGCTCCAATCGCTGGCTAGTATTTTAATTTACGAAAATCTGACCAGTTGACAATTAGAACCACGGGGTTCCGTTGTCTCAGCTTTTGTTGAAAGATTTACACCATTCGTGTGGTACCTAAAATACGACATATCCGAGGTTCAATATTTTAAAGCCTTTCGGAAATAGACGTGTCGATTTGTATCCGAATTCGATGAAGCCGTGAGAATTAAGATTGGTCGAAAAGAGAAGTTCGCCGGTGACCACAGCAAGTGCAACGTACACTCGATCTACTATAAGCGGAGCTCTGCAAATTCCAGAACCAGGCCGGACTCCGTAAGTGCAATTTCAACGGTGTAAGTAGCTAGTGGCAGTAGTAGAAATATTTCGAGTGTGTAGACCATGCGCTTTATCGACGGAGATTGCAGAGGAAAATATTTATTTCTTTACGCCAACCCACATTCGATAGTGGCAATTCTGTCCATCATCATACATATACCGTTATTTATATCCTATTTGAATTTGTCATAAAATACTATACAATCATAAAACGCATACTAACTCTTGCATTTTACTACAAAAATTCACATTGTGTGTCGAATACACTTCGCAAAATCCGTGTAGTTTTCCCAGTTGCTGGAATGGCTATTTCGGTCAATGGAGTGCGCTAAAGCGAAAAATCGACCATTTTTTTATGGCCTGAGCTTAGAATTCGATACAGCGTACCTCTATTTCCTACAAGATGGTCCTACACGTCATACAAGTGTCGAATAAATTGCTTTATTGTACTTCAATGTTCTCTGGTTGGTTAATTTAGAGGACGATATCAATTGACCACCAATATCATACAAACTTGACGCCAATAGATTTTTTTCTTTAGTGCCGTGTTAAAGTAAAAGTCTATGCCAATAATTTAGTCAATATATGCACTTGTAGCCAACAAAGGAGCCGTATTGCTGAAATATAGCCACATCTTTGTGAAAAGTGAACAAAACGCTGAGAAAAAATAATGGTTTGTAAAAAGAGCACAGATAGTCATTAGGATATTATGCTATTTCATCTAAATAATATACGTAAAAATCTGCATCATCGTAATACTTTATAATTTTAATTTAAAACAAATCGTTGGCTTGTTAAAACATCCTAAAGCCCCTATTTATTTTAGTTTGAGTACCTAATAATTAAATTCATGTACCTACGCTGAATCAATTGATGAATATTTTGATTCACAATTATAATAATTTCGTTGTCTGTCCGTCTGTTCACGTAACTTCGTGTGACTTCCGAAACATTTTTATAGGATTTTTTTTCAAAAAATTTTTATATTCAAAAATTGTTTTTTCGAAAAATTTTTATATTCAAAATTTTTTTTGTCGAAAATTTTTGATTTTTTTTATAGATTTTTTTTACAAAAAACTTTTTTCGATTAACGCATGCTGCTACGACCGCCTCTCCGTAGACCGACAAAAATATGCTATAAATATATACGAGGGCTTAGCAACGATGCGAAACGATGTTCCGTCATTTTTTATGGGTTACAGCTAGTATATTATAAAAAAGAGTGAAATATTACCCGCTTGGAATAATTTATTTTCCAGGTTGGCAAGATGTCATTTATTACAGAGATGTAGGAGATAAGTCGGAAATAATAATTTTGCAATGTTAACCTTCTGTAAAAATCGTTTGAAATATAAGAAATACGGGAAAGTTTCTAATTACCATTGAAGAAAGTTTCTAGCGAAAAAAACAGGGTTCATAGTGTAAAAATAGAAAAACAAATTTGCATTTCAACATTCATTCAGAATTTTTAGAACATATTTACAAAATACACGTAATCACACCGAATTCTGATGTACCAGGCATACGTCAAGAGCAGTATAGGATATTTGATACCCTTCTGGGGAACCGGAAACAAAACTAACCTAAACAGACTCCAACGACAGCAAAACAAAATACTAAAAATGGTCTATGATCTGAAATACCGGACACCAACTGAAACTGTATACACAACAATTAAACATCGAAAGCATTACAAAAATCGAAACACTTAAAATCATTCACAGACTAGCAATTGGCGAAATACAAGACGAAGACATAAAATTACACAAAATACACGAAAAACACCAACACAACACTAGAATGGCTCAAAACTATCACATAATACACGCCAAAACAAAAACAGGGCAACTCCGACTAATTTGCAATGGAATAAAACTATACAACGACCTGCCACAACAGACCAAACAACGGACCACTGACAACTTCAAAACAGATGTGACAAATGCTAAAACTCGGCCAACTATAAAAAATGACTTTGTATCTAAATTATATTATTATTATATTCCTATATTGAATCGTGTAAAAATGTTATCCATAAACCTGTTAGGTTTCTATTATATTTTAAATAAAAAAAAATATTTAGAAAAATAAAAAAATCATCACAATGAACACATTTAAAACCTGTATACGAAAAATTCAATTACAAGTCCATCTGATATTACGGCACAGAATAATAATTATTGTTGCGGGGAGCGAAATCGGCGAATATGTAATTAAAAATATTTACTTTTGCACTGTTTCACCAATTTATTGTGTAAACAAAATGTGATTACAAAGTAATGCAAAAATAATTGAATCAAAATGTGAAGATCAGCAATCTCATTATTTATTTATGTTTGACAATATTAAATATACGATGAATTATGTATGGTATAATGAATTATGTATGCATAAACATTCATTTGATACGCGGTTTGGCCCGAATTCTGTTCTATATCCTTTTAATTACTAGCTGTGGGTTTATCATGAAATAAATAAACACGTATGTATGTATGTGCATGGATTTAAATAGTAAAAGCCTGTTAATTGGAAATCCATTAATTAATGAAGTTCTTCCTCGGTAGCGGTGGGGCTTAATATCTTAAAATAGCCAAAGCCTAAAGGATAATTATTTACGGGCAATGTTTTTCCATTGAAGCTTTTAATATACGTGTTTGGATTTAAATGTTGCAATAAGTATGAATAAGTGTTTAAAGTCGCACTGATATTTTTTTATGTACGTAGTTGATTTTTATTTTCTACACGTCATCACAATATAAGGAAAATTTACAGAAATGATATATATACAATTACACTTCATTAGCATCATTTACACTTTTCTTATAAACTTTAGTCACTGTAGTATAGCACAACTGGTATCGGTTGCGTAATTTTTCCGTGAATTCCATATTTTATTGTTCTAAAATTGTATTTGTTTGAAACAGTTTTTATTAACTCGTTTCATCCAAGTGCTTCAATAGTATTGCTTGGGAGTGGGGAATTCTTCTATTCTATCTGTTTTTTGCTAGTATGATGGTTTCAATACATCAAAATCAAAGCTTTGTTTGTCATGTTATATAATTTATTACTAGTACCTTGTAGTCCGTAGTTATCTAATTATTTTAATTAATGCTTAATTACAAATCGTGTAATTCATTTTCTCTCCGAACTATAATATTAAAAATAAGTAGGTGTGGATCCCTCGTATTTTTTTACCAAATTTCTAACCAAAGTAAATTAAAAGAAATAAATAATATTTTAAACGTAGAAATAATCAAGTAACGCAAGCCTTACTAAAAAGATTACTAACTTACTCTCTATTGCACATTTTCAGGGTAAGGAGACAAAGGCCTAACTTTTATGACAAACAAATCTCATCTTGTTCACAATCAGTCCACGACCATACTTTTCAAATATTGTCGAGGACTGTTGATGCTCCAGTATCCAGTTTGATTGGTCTTTTGGCACATGTCCTCTAAATCCACGTTTAAGGTCTACATCTAGCTTAACTCACAGCAATTATTTGATATTAAGGTTCCGGCACAATATCAATATTATTGTTCAATATTTCAGTATTGACTGCTTTCAAGGTCAGGAAGTTTTCTCACTGTACTTTGCCATAGTGGTTAAATATTATCAATAGGTGCTTTGTATTGGTTAATTTAAAACAAAAAATGTCAAATCGATATCTAAAAATGTTTATTGAGATTTTACAATGTTTGATTTAAATTATTTTAGGTGAAATTAACATTATAATTTATAGAAATAAACTTCGTTTGCACCACTTTTTTTTTGAAAAAAATCAACATGTTTCAGAGCCCATTTCCTGACGAAGGGGCCATGGACTATGAAACATGTTGATTCTTTTTAGTAAAAAAGTGGCGTAAACAAAGTTTATTTCTATAAATTTCAGTTCAGTTTCAGTGCCGATAAATCGGCGTTTATTAGCTAGATAACTTTATTTTATTTTATAACAGCTTGCAACGAACATGATTAATGGTAAGAATAAGATAGCAACAGTGTTTATGAATAAAACAGTAACAAGTGCAAATAACATTTTTTTTTGTGCAGGTCTTTATCGTTATTTTGCGTTATTAAAAGAACAAGAAGAAAGTAAAGTAAAGTAACAAAGATATAAGAAAAAAAGTAAATAAAAATTAAAGACAAGTAAAGTAAAGTAAGTTAAAGTAAAAAGAATTATACATATATGAACAAACAAAAGTGTAAAAAAGTAAATTAAAGTAAATTAATTCCAAAATAATTTTAATGTCACCATAAAATAATTTTGCTGTGTTTGAAGAAGAAGAAATTAACATTCCTTATTTGAAATGTACTTATAAAATACTGTCACTATTTAAAGAACCATTTTTGAAGTTACACTTCTTTAGGCGCGTTTAGTTTGCATCGTACAATGATATATTTTCACATCATGAGAGTTCACGACTCACCAATAAAAAAACCAAAATGGCGGTTTTTGCGAGTGATATTTAATCAACATCAATTAATAAAAGATACGACATCAAGTTGTTGAAAATTATGTTATGAAAATTGCTTCCGCTCGGAGTTGATGTTGTTGTTTACTTTTTAGATTTCATAATATAATTGCGATCAAACACTGAATGTGTTATTTGGCGGTTGAATTATGTACTAACTGTCCCGTTTGTAGCGAGTAGTTTGTTGGTGTAGTGGTTATGAGTCTCGTCCAGTGATTTAGTAGTCGGCTCCATTCCAGGATACGGGCAAGTTAGTCCTATTTTCAAGCACAAGCCTTTACCTTAATATATATTATAAGGCGCTTACTATTATCTATTATATCTGTAATGTCGGTAGGTATGTGTAAATTATCGCGGGATTTTGCGTGAGCTCATTTTTCTGTCATTTAATTGGTGGTTACAAAATGTCCTCATTCAGTCGGTAACTGATTCGCAGTTGTTGTCTTCATCAGTAACCAACGAATGGGGTTAATGTTATCGACATTCTCGGCTCAGCCGAGAGATAAAAAGGGTGTGAACAGAACGACACAGGACAGATTTCCAAGGTCACTATTATTGTTATTACGTTGCATCGGACAAATAAAGGGGGTGATTCTCTGAGACCCGAAGAAGTATTATTTCAATCATACCCGTAAGGCCAGGATATAACAATATCATTAAGACATTTTTTATTATCAATTTATCATAAAAAAGGAATTGTGTAATTAGGTATATCATATTCAAAATATTTATATTGTCATATTATGATATTTATAATATATTATATTTATAATGTATAGTCATATTATATTTATAATGTCACTCTAGGATCATCCATTAGGGTCGATAATGACCTGTTGACGGTCTGTTTGTTAAAAAATAAAAATAAAAAACAAAAAATCATCTGAAAAATAAATGTACGTACATATGAATACGCATCCATTTTTATGTATACTTACATACTTCATCGTGTCGTTTAGTATATTGTATTATATTATGCAAAAGCATACATTATAAATGAACATATAAATTTTATATCGCACCGAATTTCATAGTTTAGTGTCGATGCTCAACGAAGGGCAATCGGAAAGATGTGAGTAGTGCGGCGTGATATAATAATGTTTGGAAGCTACCTCTTTCACGGTGACGTCAGTTTCCATGATGATGCCCTCGTCGGAGCTCTCCTGGGCGTAGTAGTGGGAGAAGGGGACGCCCGGCAGTGGCAGCGGCTCGGCGGGACCGCTCTTGTGGTGCCGGAGGATGTAGGCGGTCCAGCTGACATATCTGTGGATACATTTCTCATCAGTTTCTAATGAAAAAACATTTTATTTCTAAACAAACGTGGGCTTTTCCCAACTATGATAATTTCGTTGTCTTTCCGTCCGTCCGTCCGTCGTAACGTCCGTAACTTCTTTATAATATATTTTTTTAAATATTTAAATAAATATTCGTTCCTTAGGTACCGTCATTTTTGACGGGTTACAGCTAGACACAATGATAATAATTTCGTTGTATGTCTGTCCGTAACATTCTGTAACGTCCGTAACTTATTTTATGAAAACATTTTTTCTTCTTTTTTACGAAAAGTAGAATTAGATGACTACACAGATCACCAAAATATATAGATTTTCCTTCATGATTCTTTAAGAACTTTTGTAACGTTTTAAAAATAAATTGTATATAAATAAATTTCATAAATTAATTTTTTTATTGGGAGGTCAGTATAATTTTTTTTAATCTTCTCATTCTCTGCATATTTTTTTCTTCTTCTACTTCACATGTGTATTTTTTAACGTAACGCTGGAACAAAATTATTATTATCACTAGCTGTAACCCATGTAACCTGTAAAAAAAGATAAAAAGAGAAATAAAGAAAAGAAAAGGAAAAAAGAAGAAAAAATGTTTTTATAAAAGAAGTTACGGACAGACAGACAGACAGACAACAAAATTATTATTATTGGGATGATTATTATGTTTATTATACAACAAAATAGAATATGATGCCTCAAAATATTTTTGGAATATTACAGCAGGCATTTGACAATGTCGTTAGGCCAAGGATAGATCAATTTAAATGTTATAATTAATTTAGATAATTTTAAGAACTCGAAACTTATCTATAAATTTGCTACTCGGGAGACATGTTTAACCCTACTCTCTTTTATGATTTATTAAGTTGTATAGTAAAGTTCATTTAATTAAAATAGTCCCGTATTCAGCTAACTCAATTTAGAAGTCCGATTGTTATCATAGAGAGATGAATAAAGTTCTGACTATTGGGTTGAGGCATAAATTCGTGGCGTTTTTATCTTTCGAGGAAAGAGCGCGTCGAAAAGAAGTTTTTTGAAATGCTCCAATCTCATTTCAATGTCATAGCATCTGTTTATTGAAAAACTCTTAAATGATTCACATTGTAGAAAGTTTTGTGTCGATTGTTGACTAAAGAAAATGTCGTGTCATGTGAAAAATTAAACGTTTTCAACATATCATAAGAGTGCATGAATCGAATTTTTTAAAATCGAGATGAGAACACGGAATCCGTGACACATCAATATTCTTACTATTGTCACACTAAGCTAAGCACTTGTTCTATGGGAAATTAGAACACATAGAACTTCGGTCCTTGCCGGTCTCCTGTAATGGGACTTGAACCACCGACTACCGGAACTCTAGGCGAGTATTCTAATCAAAAATAACTACAACCAACACTTCTATGAATTGCTTTCGAAGAATGTATCTATCATTTTTGAGGTTAATTGCTAACAGATTCATCGTCAAAATCCCAATTCAAGAAAAAACGACTGGAATAAATGTACAGAAAGGTGATTTTTCAGCATGATAATGTCCGTCCGCATATTGTTTGCGGCTATCAAAGAGCTCACTTAAGGAAGCTTATTTATTGTATCCGTACTATTTTTAATATATTATACATATATAATCTTATTCCGTATATTCTTATAATTTTGCTCTGTTATATTTAGTACTAGCTGTTCGTACCCGGCGTTGCACGGGTTAAAGATTAAGTTGAAAATAAATTTGTGGAGGTAAACAAAGGTTTGATTCGAACGATATAGATTTGCATCGAAAATATATTAGGAGGAGGGTAAGAGGTAAAAAAAGTAGAGGAAATGTCACTTTTGTTACCCGCCTAATAAATAAGTTTCCAAATTTTGAGTCCGATCGGTCGAACGGTACAGTTTTGCATTAAAAATATATTAGGGGGAAGGGAAGGGGTAAAATAATAGGGAGGAAATGTCGCGTATGTTACCTGCCGGGTCCTAAAGAATAAATTTCCAAACGTTGTGTACAATCGGTCAAACGGTACAGATTTGCATCTAAAATATATCAGCGGAGGGGATGGGTAAAAAGAATAGGGAGAAAATGTCCCCTATATTTCCCGCCGGGTCCTAAAGAATATGGTTCCAAATTTTGAGTCCGATCGGTCACACGGTATAGATTTGCATCGAAAATATATAAGGGAGGAGAAAGGTTAAAAGAATAGGGGGAAAATGTCACAAATGTTACCCGCCGAGTCCTTAAGAATAAGTTTCCAAATGTTGAGTCCGATCGGTCAAACGGTACAGATTTGCAAAAAAATATATCAGGAAAGGGGAAGGGTTAAAATAATTGAGGGGAAATGTCACATATATTACCCGCCGAGTACTTAAGAATAAGTTTTCAAATTTTGAATCTGATCGGTCAAATGGCACAGATTTGCATCGAAAATATATCAGGGGAGGAGAAGGGTTAAAAGAATAGGAGGGAAATGACACAAATGTGACTCGCCAAGTCCTAAAAAATATGTCTCCAAATTTTCAGTCCGATCGGTCAAACCGTACAGATTTACATCGAAAATATATCGGGGGAAGGTAAGAGTTAAAAGAATAGGGAGGAAATGTCACATATGTTATCCGCCAAGTCATAAAGAATAAGTTTCCTAATTTTGAGTCCGACCGGTCAAATGGTACAGATTTGCATCGAAAACATGTCAGGGGGAGGGGAAGGAGTATGAGAATAGGGGGGACATGTTTGCCTATGTTATCCGCCGAGTCCTAAAGAATAAGTTTCCAAATTTTAGTCCGATCGGTCAAACGGTACAGATTTGAATCGAAAACATGTCAGGGGGAGGGGAAGAGGTATGAGAATAGAGGGAAAATGTTGCCTATGCTACCTGCCTAGTTCTAAAGAATAAGTTTTCAAATTTTGAGTTCGATCGGTTAAACGGTACAGATTTTCATCTAAGACATGTATGGGGAGGGGAAGGGGTATGAGAATAGGGGGGAAATGTTGCCTGTGTTACCCGCCGGTTCCCAAAGCATAAGTATGTAAAATTTGAATCGAATCGGACAAACGGTGTGGATTTGTATAGAGAACAGACAGGTAGACAGACAGAGATTGAGTTTTATAGGTATAGATAAAAGAAAATATGCGAAACGTTGGCAGTCAATAACTAATGACGGACGAGAATGTACCATTGATTGATTTTTGTAAACGTTGAGGAGTCTTCAAAAAAAAAACTATCCATTGTTAACAGTCTAAATTCTAGATTTTCTTTTTCTTTTGATAATAAGTTCAGAATATGGTGCAGTAGATATGATTACACTCCATTTCCTATTTCCACTTCGCATTTTGTTCCCAATCGTGATCAATCTCACATCAGTCGAGATGTCAATGGTTGAAAGAATACGCTCTAGATCAGCCGTTTATAATTTTAAAAGATTCCTTTTCATTAGAAAATATTCACTATTGTGAATCGCTGTAAGTAAAACTACCATAAACTAAAAGTTACATAACTGCATTTTAGTTTAGTTTTAATAGTTTTTTTAATAAAAATGTCACGAAACTTATGCATTATAAACTCCTTATTTAGGCGTGTCTGGGGCAAAGTGGAAGTACATCCCCCGCACAAATATTTAAGACTTGTTTAGAATGCAGTTAAAATATTTATTCCCCTAGCAAACTAAGAGTATTTTTACAATAGAGCTTTTTTATTTATTTATTTCAATTTGGTACCAAACTGAGTCTTTTCAAGTAAAAACGTAATTTTGTAAGAAAGCGCGATTTATTTACGAAGAAATTATATTTTTTTGAGAATTAAATTGCCGTTTGGAATGTTGACAAGAGGAAAAGTATCTGAACCACATATTTTTCTGTCTCATAAGTGTCGCCACTCAATCTCTCCTTCTAAACCTAGCAGTCCTCAAAAGTCCTTTTTCCAACAAATATTCAACTATTGCTTGCAGATTGCCGATATTAATTTTAAAAGTTCAGATAAATTCAGGTTAAGTGTTTTCAATTGTTAATTCTCTACTTGCAAAATGGATAAAAATGAATTTAAATATGTAAATAAATTATATTATGTATGCGTGCATGTATGAATTTGAACCTGTACTCTTTATTTGACTAGTGAAAGTAGTAATGGTTAAACCATTATTTTAACCGGTTATTTCTGGTACAGTTATTTGGGAATCGTCTCTGACTGTATTAATGATTGATAACTAAAATATAATAGTTATCTAGTACCGATGTTGCCTGTCAAATTATAAAAAAAACAGTTGCCAATCATCGACGCAATCATATTTAAATGTCTCATCGGTAAAAATACCATCGCAGTAATACGTTATAACACCCTTTTACTGAGCAACACGCCAGAAAATTATTAGAAAAAGAGAATTTTGTTTGAATTTTTCAAAATTATTTAAAAAAACTAGCTGCAACCCGTCAAAAAAGACGGAAGATTGGTTCGCGTGTTTGATAAGCCCTGGTATATATTTATAGTATCTTTTTGGCGCGGAGAGGCATCCGTAGCAACGTGTCCGGTTCGGTGGCCCGGTGTTCAAGCGGCCGTTTCATTTCGTTCTTTTAGCCAAGAATTCGAACGAAATTACTGACGTTACAAGAAGTTACGGGGACAGAGAGTCAGATGGACGGACGGACAGACAATGAAATTATTATGATTGATTAAGCTCATTGTTAATCTTTTAATTAAACAAGTAAAACGTATGGAATCAAACCGTGAACCTGGAAATATCCGTTAGTTCATGTCTATGTATTTTGGTGGTCTATGATATCAACGCAATATTGTTGATTTTTACTCCCTTTATATTAACTCGTGGCGTCTGCTTGCTTGCCGTCAACAAAAACTTTGGATAGATTTTTGACCCTTTTCCCGTGATCCAATCGAGCTGAAACTTGGCAAGTAGACTCGTGGCGACGATCAAGAAGATCTATCAAATTTTCATTAAAAAAAAAAATAATTATAGTATAATTTCGGATTTTTAGAAATTTTATTGGTTTTTTCAAATTGGAATCATTAGAAAAGTTTGATTAGCAACGGCGGCGGCGGCCTTATAACGTCGCGGAATATTTTCTAAATTTGAATTACTCCGTCGGTTTACATAATAGGTACTTTACTACGAATGTCGAAAATCTAATCTAATCTAATCTGAAAAATGTTTTTAGAATTTAATCTTCAAAGCATGAAGTGTCTTATCAAAGCTCAAAACATCTGACATTTTAGAAATATGTTAAATTACTGTAAGTTTAGTATTATGTTATAATATGTATTAATTCGTCTTTAATTGTTGTTATATTTTACAAAGAAAGGGAGTATAATAAAAACTTGGTTTTTATGGTTTACTTTTTTTTATGTTATTTGATCGTATTGTCCTTACCTTACTTACTGATCATAGGAAATATTTTGGAAGCTGGCATTGTCATCCAGGATTTTAGGCGTTACAAACTCTGCGCATGTTGTGTCTCTAAATGAATAAGTAAACAGCATACGCCAGTCTGTCTTTTTAGTATCCACGCGGGACGTGGTGTAGAAGAGTTACGACGAACCTGCAGCACTGTTGTGTATGACTTTCACTACACGTTGTTTGAGTTTTATGGACGCAGAAAACAACTTCCTCATGGTTTGACCACTCCGGAAGACGTGACTTAACTTCGAAACGTTTTGCTAGACAAATAGGTACCAACTGGTGGTGCACAACATGTTGTCTAACATAAATTGGAGTAGAATTTACGGTTCAGGCCTCAGAGATCTAGAGACGGGGGAAGCTCTAAAGGGGCACTTGGAGTAGTGTGACGCTCCAGCCACGGTTTTCAATGGGGCGCAAAATTATGAGAAAGTTTTATTTTTCCAAAAAATATTCTAACATAATTAATATAATTAATAAAAATATACCATGTTTTCACCACTTATATATTGGTATTGGAAATATCAACATGTTTCAGGGCCAACGGTTTTAATGATTGTAATTATTTTCATACGGGAAAAACGTGTAGAAATTTTGATGTTACAGTTAAGGAACACTTAAAGTGTTTAAGTATGAATAATTATTCCGAATTTGTGAATCGTCTTTTGGTTATGGATTATTCTCTTGATATTAATAAGGGTTTACACACAAATTACACAGATTTACAGTTTGATAAATTAGAAAATTTGGAAATATTCGAAAAATATTTGGAAAATTTGGAAATTCAATATTATAAATAACCAGGTTCTTTTCACAAATAGTTATCTTTTTAATTTGTTTTCGTGTTAGTACTTTATTATTAATTAATTTTCCATATATTATTTTTTATATATTTATTGATCACACTTCGATTTTTAATTCGTTAATATTTTCAATATGCGAGTGTTGGGAACAAAGTATATTTTTATTAATTATATACATAATGTAGCCACAAAATCATTTTGCTCTTTTTGAAGAAGTATTTAAACATTGTTGATCATAATTTCACGCGTGTTAGAAAAATTATAATATGTATTAATGTGTACATAAAATCTCCGTTTAGCCGTACCTCCATTAATAAAAATGCATTAAATCTCATAGCTTTATTAATTAATTTTATTCAATCAACCATTACTGTACAAATGAGTATAAAATTGGTGGTACAATTTCCGAAATATATTTCAATATCTCATATTTTGTACTATACTTGTGGATAAATTATAAATAGAATTCTCACATTATTATCAAAATAAAATAAAAAATAATAATTTCAATACATCATATGTCTGTTCAGCGAAAACCCCAGTAAAATTTGTGGCACAAACTGCATTAGGACAATTTTATAACAGTTTTATAGTCTCTCACTTAAGCTTATCCCTAAAATATTATAATTTCTTTTTGAAAATATTGCCGGAAGTCGGGGCCCTGGAAGAAGGGGGACTTCGTGGCTGAAAAACTTGAGACAGTGGTTTGGCCTGTCTATTGTGGAGCTGTTTCGGGCCGCAGTAAACAAAGTCCGCATAGCCAACATGATAGCCAACGTCCGGTAAACGGACAGGGCACGAGAAGAAGAAGAATATGAAAATAGTACTTTATTGGAGAATTTTAAAAAGTTTCTCTGCCGATCGTCTGAAAAGTGTAATATAATAACTACAGGCATTGGGTACGTTGGTTGCTGGAAACTATGCTTAGTTGGATGAGATTTTAGAATCAAAGTAAAAAAAAAACATATTATAACGAGGTAGTGAACCTATTGAATTCTGACAAAAACACAGCGGCAACGCGGGGTCAGTGATCCGTGACCGCAAACTCTCGAAAATTCTAATACATTCCATTATACACTAAAACATTACTTAGGAATCATCTAAAATGCTCTAGAACAAATTTCTCGAAGGAATTTATCTATAAAAGTTGTTACGTAATGCCCGGTTAGTCAATTCATTCGTGACAGTAACAAGTGTGACATCTCAGACAGCGTTCGAACCAGTGTGATCAGTTATTCGTGACGCTGATATCACAACACGCGACATTAGAAGTGAGCGATCGCAGTATGAATAAATAAAGGAATACCGGGGCAAGAAGTCTTTTTACGAATGAACATCAAACGGAGTTTACATAAAAGCAATAGGAACAGTGTTAATTAGTGCGAATTAAGAAATAGTAAAATAATATGTGTGTGAAATATTCTGGAGACATTCGGTGGCTAAAAAAATTAAGGACGGTACTATAATTTACTTCGTGTCCAGTAATTTTCCTTTAGTAATAAATTAAACTGAATTAATTTTCAGTGTTTTCATTTGTCTCCTAAAACCAGGTCCCTTAAAAATATTTACTATCATAGAATTTCAACAATATTTTCAGCGATGTCGCTTCGTGGCGATAATTGGATGACTCGTGAAATGGTATATTGAAAATCATGTTTCAGGTCTTTCATAAACGCCCACTGAAAATCTATTGTGAATGGACATCCAGCCGGCATTATGCCTTTACTCTGATTGAAGAAGACTATAGAAATAGTCTTGAAAGCCATCATCTTGTGTCAAAAGAAAAAATCAAATTATAATATATTTTTCGCATTGTCGAAGTAAAAGCTTCCGCAAAATATTACTTGACAATGCTTTGTAATAATTTGGTGTTACAAAGCATTATCAGGTACTTTTTTACCTAGTAGTAGAAAAAGTGAAAAGTATAAAGAAGGATATTTTGAGGTGTTAACTTTTTACATTAACATTGACAAAATGTCTACTATTCGTCGAGAAAAATACGAAAAATTTGCAACAAAAAAATGCAATAATTTATTTTTACAAAGTAAATATGACACAAAAAAATGAAAATGATATATTTTTCGTTACAAAAAACCGAAACTCTACCGGTCTTGTACTAGAAAGCTACTATTTTACTAGAATCTCTTTTGTATGTAAATTGTTGTTTTATTTTTTAACATTTTTTTAAGGTTAGTGGGAGTCACACTGATGGACAGAGTGAGAAGTGCAAAGTATACACTCGCCTCCTACTCCTCCTATAAATAGAAAAATCACAAATTAGGGGGCTTGGACATGTGCCAGAGGAACGAATACCATGAAGACTCCTCTTGGCAACCCCGGAAAGAAGAAGGCCGGTGGGTCGCCCTAGACTAAGCTGGGAGAAGTAACAAAAAAAGTAACCCATAAAAAAACAGTTTTTATTATACTCCCTTTCTTTGTAAAATATAACAACAATTAAAGACGAATTAAAACATATAACATAACACTAAACTTACACTAATTTAATATATTTCTAAAATGTCAGATGTTTTGAGCTTTGATAAGATACTTCATGCTTTGAAGATTAAATTCTAAAAACATTTGTCAGTCAATTTAGATTTTCGACATTCGTAGTGAAGTACCTATTACGAATACCGACCGGAGTAATTCAAATTTAGAAAATATTCCGCGACGTTATCGGGCCGCTATGCTAGTAATCAAACTTTTCTAATGATTCCAGTTTGAAAAAAACAATAAAATTTCTTAAAATCCGTAACTATACTATAATTATTAATTTTTTTAACGAAAATTTGATAGATCTTCTTGATCGTCGCCACGAGTCTACTTGCCAAGTTTCAACTCGATTGGATCAAGAGAAAAGGGTTAAAAATTGATCCAAATTTTTTTCACCCGGCAAGCCGGCAAGCAAGCCGCGAGTAAAAAGAAAGGAAGTAAAAATGTATATAAAAAGAGAATGGGTTTAGACTTGTTGACTCATGCAGGAACAGCGCAAGGCGTAAGACAGGGGAATAAGAAAAAACCTGTCTAGTCTTTGGGCCCCCGACCCTACGATTTTACCCCCGACCGGACAAGGGGATGAAGATGATGATGATGATCTTTTAACAACGTTACATATGTACAACTTAATAGTTATTATTACAACTGACGAGTACGAGTACGTGGTACAAATTTCTTCACTTTCTATTGAAAATGTAAGTACCTTCCCAATGTATTATTTCGGCGAATTCCTCTCGAAATCATGAATGAAATATTACTCAACCTTTTAGGCCATTATTAATAGCCAGTACAATACAGAAAGGCCCTTTGACGAAATCTATCTTCATTCGAATCAATTATCCAGCTCAAGGTTTTCCGGCATACAAAGGCTTCATCTTTGTAATAGCGAGGCCCTATCAAGGGTCACCAAAATTTTTGTGGGACGTTAATAAATTGAGGATGGTAAATTATATATGCGATATATATATTTTTTGAAAATTTTGACTAAAAATACATAAACAGACAACTATTGATGGATACATATGTAGGTAAAGGGTAATTCTCAACACCATATACAAGTGTAATTGTTGATTTTGAGATAAGATCAGCTAGAGGTTAGTAGAAAGAGGCAGAAAGTCTAACCAGTATACACGAATTTTCGAGTTTACAGGGAAGTTCTAAATGTGTGCAAAACGATTAACAAAAAACAAAAAAAAATATGTGAGCATCATGGGCGGAATTGGTGAACGTTACAATTGTGTAAAGTGATCACTTAAGGTAGCCGTACAATAGGTCGTAAGCCCTATGAACACCCAAAAAGACTTCCATACCTTTTTTCCCATATACAGCTTTGTCTCTATGAGATATAATATAATATATCATGATTATTAAGCAATATTCATTTTAATGTATCTATGATATTATTCCGAATTATTTTTACGTTTACACTAGAATACGTCCCTGCGGACAAAATTCAGTAATATTGTTCTACGAACATATAAATATAAATATTGTAAATTGTTTTATTTATGCCAACGGATAGCATGATGGGCCAAGGTTGGTTATAAAGTATTCCTGTTGAATTTCACACCTTGTCGATTCTTTGGGCCCCGACCTTACTAGGACTAAGGCATAAAGATGATAATGATGAATTAAACCCAAGAATTGAAACCCATGAATTTAGAACCCGAGAATTAAAACACATCAATAATTTAAATATGTTCAACATATCGAGTGTCCTCAGACCAAAGGGCGTTAGTTATTATTTCGAACTTTACAGAAGAGCAAAATAAAGCTTTGTCAATCTGATTTTGTCGATATTTCTTTTATTATTAAACGATTTCCATATTTGTTTATCTAAAACAAATATGGAAATCATCAAACATAATAATTTCGTTGTCTGTCCGTCAGCGTTCGTCTGTCTGTCTGTCTCGTTATTTCGTATAACCTCCGTAATTTCGTTTGAATCGAACGGCTAAAAAAACGAAATAAACGGCCGGAGACGGAGCTTGAACCCCAGGCTATCATACCCGAACCGGCCGTTCAACGCACATTGCTACGGCCGCCTCTCCGTGGAGCGCCAAAAAGATGCTATAAATATATACTAGGAAAGACGCTAACAAATGTTCCGTTATTTTTGACAGATTGCAGCTAGTTTAAAAATAACTGACGTCCTTTTGGCCATCAACCCTCTATATAGATTATTAAATTTTATATATTAATTTTTTTATAATTGAATAAATGACGTAGCCAGCTTGGATAAACAATTAAAATATTATTTGAATGTAGCTATGTTTGTTCACCTTTCATATAAAATATATGAAATCAATAAATTGAAGAAACTCGAAGAAAAGTGTTTTTATAATGAAAAAATGTACATAAACCATCGCAAAAATATTCAATCAATCAATTTTATTTAAAATCTTATTAAATATACCTACATAAATATAACACTGTTTGTAATATTTAATAAATATTTTTAATTTCGGCAATCTAAGTCACTAGGACCGCTACCATTAATGTATCCTCTTTTATTATTATTTTCATATTCTAGATTTCTTTTTATCCCAATTTTAAAGGGGAGAGGCTAAGTAGATCAAGCCGGGGTTCGGGGTGGCGGCGAGTAGTGAAAATAACGAGTTCTTAGAATTATTATAATAAATTCGGAAAACGATAAATGTCGTTTCCGGGTTTATTTTTCGATCGGAAATAACGTTTCAATTCGTTGTGTCTTACGTAAATAAATTTCACCGAGGCACATCTATTATTAGATTTTCTTAGTGAATACTGGGACCATTCTATGGAGATAAAATGTCGAATTGAACAGAAATCATTTAGGATGCTTTTTTGAAGTAAAAGGACTGATAATAAATATTTTTTATATTTTCTTGTTAAGAAATTAATAATACTAGATATTCGAAAGAATTACAATATGTATATTTATATGACAACTCCATGTAGATATTGGATGTTTTTCTTCTATAGAAGTGAGCGCTTGTATTCAGATGAGGAGTATGGTGCTGAAACTATATTTTAATCTAATCCAATAAATGATCAGGTTTTATTGCGTATGATTTTTGATTAATAGGTCTAATTGAAGGAAATGTAATAGCCATCGTTATGCTGACTACTAGTCCTGACTACTAGTAGCTGACTAGTACTACGGACATAAATGTTTAATGCTAGCAAAGTTTATGGTCTCCAAATAAACTCAAATAAGGAAAACACAGTCATTACCAAATGAATCGAAGTGGTCTGGAACAGTAGATAAAATACTGGATGCAGATAACTAAATAATATTTCGATGAAAATAAAATTTCGCATGAAAAAATTATTGTGCTACCATAATTTAAATTTGCCAATAAGAATGGTACTTGTTTACTGTAATTAAAAATAAAATGGAATCGTGGGTAGGTACTTTCTGAATTAATAGTAAAAAATGAAGCATTTAAGATACGAATCTTTGATGACTATTAAACATTAGAGTGAATGGTGTCACTGAAAACAATGTACTGAATCTAGATGCAAAAGAAAAAACATAATACTAATAAACGAGAACATATAAAATAATATTTTTGCCGTATTAAGAGACATCCAGAAAACCATATGATCATCATTCAAGGCAAGTTCGCTAACAAGGACAAAGGATAACCCCTTGGTGGAAGAATCTAAGGCAATGTTTCTGGAACAATTTAGAACCACTGTAAATAAAATAGTTATCGCCAAGAAGAACACTATAAGAAGAAAAAAACGAAGAATTATCAGGGTTCGTTAATCTTTTGGGATTAGAATTGATTTAATTACATGAGACAGAACTGCTCGCAATCTTTATTGTTTTTATACCCACGATTATCTTGTCATTCTTTTGATTGATTAAAAACATTACTGATTTCTCATGGGGATTTGTTTTTACTATCACAACAATAACATAGATTTAGAAATCTGGTGTGGATTTGGCAGTATTATTATGAAGTCTTTCCTTTCTAAGAAAGACCACAAGAAACTGATCTAAAAACCTCAATTTCCTTTAATTTTTTTGTTCTCAGATTCAATCAATATTTTTTTTATTGAATCTGATAACTGTGATAAAAGCTGTCGATTTCAAATCAAAACCAGACTTGGAATACAAAATATCAAATAGAATAAATATTTCTGAAGATTTCGTCAAACAAAACGTTAAACAATTCCTTGAATGCGGTAAGAAATGAAATTAATTTAATATAACAAAAGAGATTGAAATATATTTTTTCTGTAGAAAACAGGCACAAAAATCGACACATGTTTGATGTATCCTCATCACTATTGGCTCTACGACCCTTAGCAGGTCGTGGCCTTCTCAAGAATTTTCCACCATTGAACCTCCGTTTCTGTCCAGCCCTAAATTCCTGAAACAGATATGTCTTTGAAGAAATTATCACTCTGTCTTAGCTTTGGCCTTCTCTTCATAACACAGCCTCCGAAATATTTAACATACCCTGAAATGCTTATCTCATTAAATAAAATGTAAAACTTATTGTTGTAGCATCTACTCCAAAATTAATTTTCTAAAACCAGTTCAAAGACACGCCTTAAAATTTTCTTTTACGAGTATAAACAGACGCCTAGTGCACATTCAACCTTCCTAGTGAGTAGCCAAATTAATTTTTTCACTTAATTGTGGTGTTTATAGATAGAAGTCGGAATTTTATAAAATTTTTCTGCGGATGTACATTATTTTTTCTTATGTAATTTTTATTTAAAATAAATACTTAATATTTTAAAATTTATTATTGCCATAGATTACTATTGCTGCTACATATGTATATAATTAAAATTCTTCTTATAAATCAATATTTATACAAATACGTGCAGCCTCTCTATAGTAGTTAAAAATTTATGGTTAGTGAGTGTTTAAATTTTGAAACAAACAAATTTCAGTTTAATTTTTGAAACAAACACAAATTTCAGAAGCAAAAATACTATACTTGTTGAAAATTTATTGTTTCAGAGGTAAGTTTGTAGAACTCCATAATCACACATATGGAAATAAAAACAATTGATTCTACCTTTTTTTATTTTCTGAGACGCGTTTCGCCTTATGAGGGCATTATCAATCAAAATATTTTACATTCAGCAACTTGTTTTTATATTAAAAATATTAGAAAGAGATGCTATATAATTTTTGGAATTAGTTAAGGGTTTGAATATTTTTGAATATAAATGTGATATTCTTAAAACATTATCACATGTACATCGAGTTGTAAATTTACCCTCATCCTTATATGATTACTTATCATTAGTGTTTGAAAAAATTGTTTCTTAGAATCGTGCAGAAATCGAAAAATCTTAATTAGTTCTTAAAATTATAAAGCAGCTCTTTCTAATACTTTTAATATAAATACAAATTATTGTATTGATACATTGATAATGCCCTCATAAGGCGAAACGCGTCTTAGAAAATTAAAAAGGTAAAACAAAAAAAACAATTGTTTTTATTTCCATATGTGTATACTTGTTGAGTGTGTTTCATTATATTTTTCATTTTAAATAAATAATCCACATTTTAAAATTTATAATTACTTCAGATTATTATTTCTGTTAAATATCATTAAAATTCTCCTTAATGATAAATATTTATAACGATAAAAGGAATAAATAAACTAAAAGAAAGAATAAACTAAAGGAATATTTGTACCTTTTCGATGTGTTAGCATTCTGATTTTAAGTATTTGTTGATGTAATAATTTTGCTGTGAAAATACTTTATGCACCAACCTACATACATTCCATAGACACGTAAATTAGATAATAATAATAATAAGTAATACTAAGCGTAGATATTTCGCCCTGTTCACATACATATTTAATCAGATACTGCTGACTATAGAACGACTCAATTGAATGCAATTCATCCATGAAATAGACTTTGTCAACCGAACACTGAACAATGATTGAAAATGGTTGACGATTCTGTGGGCGAAATGTTGATACGGCATTGTTTGTCCGTAAAACATTTCCCAGCTTTGCGGATAATTATATTATAATACATGTGAGTAGTTGAACATCAAAACCTACCTAACTCCATGAACTATAGGATGTTTTTTTAAAGGGATAGAAATTTAAAATCAAATAAAACACATAAAAATCGTAGTAATGGCTGTTCGATCTTTATGAATAGGATCAGATGACCACTGAAAATACCCACCTTCTCCCACACGTGTCCATAGTGCACGCTCTACTAAAATCTATGACTTTCGCACAATATTGCTTGACTTAGTCACATTTCATGCCTTGACTGCTTTTTTTCTGTGTGTGCCCTTTCGTGCGTGATCTTACAAAACCTTCTTGTAAGGAAGAAAGTGCCACGAGAATTTTACCGCCCAGTAGGAACCAGTGCTGTGTCAACTTCTACCAGGATCCGAAGAAAGATAAGGTAAGGGCGCGTTTTCCTCCATCACTACCCACTGACCGCTCCGTAACCCTCATCCAATTCATCTCCTAATAAGTTTTCTATATCCACAAACCATTTTTAAACAATGGCCGTGGTATTGGTTTTATTGGAACGATAATTTTATGCCATAAGTGTTTATAGAAGATTCGAAATAAATTTGCACAATTCGCAACGTTCTTCTGGCGTAAATGTCAATCAGCTGTCAGCTATCATATTGGCGGGCTCTGGAAAAAGAGCGTGCAGTGAAATCAAAAACGTTTTCCTACGCATATATTGTGAAAAGAAATCGAAATAAGTGATATATCTGGAAATATTTCTATTACAATAATTGATTTACTAGTCATAATTTTATATTTCATAATATTCTGCCAGATAAATACTTGATTTCCATTTTTTTCCAAATATATTTTTAAACGAAAGTCATGCTTCTTATTCTCACTGCACGCCCCTGCTGATTACTCACTTTTCACTTGAAAAGCATTCATAATCGCGCAAATTATTTTAAGCCTCGAGTCAATAAATTCTTTTTACCACATATACTCGTACCACATATAGGTTTTTGTATTCTCGTCTCATTATTAAATAATATATAAAATAACAGATTATATACATATTCAGATTCCTAACTGTCAAACTAAGATAAAGTTCAAAAAACAAGAACACGAATAATTGGCCGACATGGAGTCATTGCTTCTGATCCGCCTCTATCATATACCTCCATATGTTGAGACCAAGTAGAGAATTTGATCGCTAGTTTCGGGAACATTTTTCTGGTCCCGCACGCCCGGTATTGGAAAACCGAGATTTTCCGAGCTGTGTACTGGTCCGGCCGCGCTATGTTTTACTCACACAGAGGCGTGAGTGGTGCCTTATAATAATAAAAAAAAATCTGACCGATAAAAAAGTACTGCGCGCCAGTAATATGAACGTTATCTAGTTTGATAAGTACAAAAATTCAAATAAATATTTTATGTTGTACATTATATTGCATATATTCAATTGTTTTCTTATTTCCTAGTCACCTATAGCTGGCTTGGTCAGTGGCTTTGAAATTCCAGGATTGACATTCCTCAATCCCGCAATCCGGGGTTGGAAAAATGCTCCAGGATTATATTCCCTATGATCAAGGCGTGAAATTTGTTGTTTCATGTTATTCTAAAAAAAGGAAGAGTTTCGATTTTGATGACCATTTGTATAATTATCTATGTTCTTTAAAATCACACAAGGCTGGCGTATTCAGATGATATTTTTGCATAAAACATCGCTATTATTTTGTGAAAATTCGCTGACAGTCCCAACCATCAGTCATGGCGACCGCGTTTCTGAAACGAGCCATGTTTGTATTTGCATTTCTTCGTAAACCCGGCTTTATTGGGTAGAGATGAACCAATATGACATGTAATGAATACTGGTAACCCCTCGGAAAACACTATTGCTTGTATGCTAGCACGTACCTTAGAGTATTTTCATGTATTTTACAAACGTATATTACATAATAATTTAACGTATATTACATAATAATTTAACCTTCCAGAAAGAGAATCAAAACATATGCACATCATTATATATTATTACTAGTCGACTAATCGCAGTCGCAGGATAACTATAAAGTTTTATAAAATATTAAAAAAAATATGGAAATAAAATGTGAACGGCGCAAGATCGGAGGAGTTCAATGTTGGAATAGGATTGAGACAACGTTGCCCACTTTCGACAAGATAAACCGGAAAAGCCAAACAGCAATGGCCGTGAGATTTGGAGATGTGGAAATAGATTCTTTACTCTTCGCAGATGACGTAGCGAAGCTGGCGCTCACACAAAAGGACCTACAAGAGTGGATCAATTCCTTCAATGAAGAATGCACTCAAGTTGGGATGAAGATTAGAACAGCCAAAACAGAGGCTATGGTCGTAGGAAGAGAGCAAGAGCGGTGCTCGATCGGTATACTGGGGACCCAGCTGAAGTAAATTGACTAATTCAAATACCTGGGGGTGGAATTTTCTAGCGAAGAGAGGCAGAAAAGTGAAATAGATAGAAGAATCGGAGCTGCAGCAGGCGTTTTACTTTCTATATAGTGCGGTGATAAGAAAATCTGAGCGTAGCGTCAAGACAAAACCTAATGTTTTCAAATTTGTATACAGGGCCCACCCTAATACATGGCCATCAAGTTTGTATCCTGACGGAAAGAGTAAGAACAAGGATCCAGGCTGCAGAGATGAGTTTTTTAAGGGATAGCGGGAATCACACTGATGGACAGAGTGAGAAGTGCTGACATAAGGCACATACTCGGCACGAAACCCCTGCTCCTGCATAAAGAAAAATCACAAATGAGGTAGTTTGGACATGTTCTAAGAATGCCAAAGGAACGTTTACCAAGCAGTATCCATTTGGAAAACCCGCAAGGAAGGCGACCGACGGATTGCTCCAGATTAATCTCAAAGGCTCAAAAAAATAAATTTAAATGGGAGAGTAGGTACGGATGTCGTTGGGCATTTTACACAATGTGAAATTCACCGATTCGGCGCATGATTGACCATCGTATCTATCAAATTTGGAAAGCTATATACGTGATTTTATGTACCTTACTTCACTTTTACTTATGCTTTCGCCACCTGTGGTTTAAATTTGTCATCTCCATGAAACAAACACCATGTTGGTAATGAGACTGTTTTCAATGACTAGAATATGGAGTATTCTTGGATGGAATATTCTTTCAAATTTGTTTAAAGATGATCCCCTCTGGGGACAAAATCCAATAAATGTGTTCTTGAAAAAATTTTAACAAACTCAAAAATATGACAATAAATTCAATTGGATATTTTAGTTCGTACCATAAAACAAGTTTAAAGAAGGTTTTTTGGGTAAAATTTTCGAGAAACTGCATTGAAAAGTACGTAACATTTTGTATTATAATAGGTAAAGAAAAAATTATAAATTTGAGACTACGTTTAAAAAGACAAAACAAAATAAAATCTAATTGGCGGGGCAAAAAAGAAACACATTTTTGTATGATAGGTACATCTAAGATACGTATCGATTTTTTTTTACAAATTCAATTCAACAGTCAATTATATGCGTTGATGATTATCAAAACCTACCCAACCGTCATTTTAGTAAATTTTGAATGTCAATTCATTTAGCACAAGCTCATTTCTATATTTTACAAATTAGTTAACTATCATAACCAGTATCAATCTGACGATATTTTAAAAAAAACTCAATTCCATTTTAAATGTTGAAATAACTTACGAAATATATAATTTTCATTTACGTTATGTTATTTGAATGTTTTATTTCTAATTCCTTATTCCATTTATTTCATCTTATTCAAGTTCTAAACAGGATATGAAATAGTTTTCTTTGATTTGCCAAAAAAATAGTTTATGGAGTTAGATAGGTTTTAATATTCAACTACTCATATGTGAAGTAGATAATATAAAAATTTTGCCAGAGTTTCGATCATTTTCCAACAAATAATTTAATAACTCTGAGAAAGTATAATTATTTAAACATATCAAGTGCTCTTTGTCTCGTATGTTTTAATTAAAGACGGTTTTTTCCATTGTAACAGCAGTACAAACTTTACAAGTGTTTATATATACCGGGATTTGTGATGAACCAAATATACACCTTATTACAAAGGGATGGTAAAGAAGCTGTGATAAACTATCTTAATTCAGAGAGAAAATATGAATATTTTATTCGTATTCAAGAAATCGTTTGTATTCGTGAAAAAAATATTCGTTGCATCATTGAAAGCCCATGGGTACATATTCTAAAAATAGACTTGTTTACGCTAAAAATCGACATGTTAATGACCTCTAGGCCAGGGGAAGTATGAGGGAGGGGAAATTCCTGGAATTTTTGTGCGAATTGTTGTAAACAAGTGACGTCAGCAGAAGAATTGAGGTCAAATAAAGCCTATAAAACGGATGACAAATTTCTAGACTGGATAGTGGATTTTAGACTTTTGAATAGAGCGGAAGCTATGCCCGATTTAGAAAAACAGTTGTTTTCAAACTTTTCCTCGAAAATCTGAACCTTTAAAATAAATATATAACTGAAGCTTCGAGTTTTCTATACTGGAAGATCTATCTATACAATCTAAGAAGGAAGACGAACTAAAAAGGAAGACGAAACCAAAAGGACAGGAAACAAGGAACAAATAATAAAGTGGAATACTTTGAACCGAGCAGAGATGTCTAAAAGGGTATTTCAGTTAAACTGATTTATTTATTTTATTTATTTTTGATATTTCAGGTACTAGTTCTAAATCATACACTAATATTTAATAGGTTTATTCGTCAAAATGTAAATAATTAACGGTCGTACAAAAAATTTAATTGAAGTTTCAGTTTCGGACTATAATGCGTAATAAGTAATGGATTCCTTGGTATTGTTTTTGATTGGTTTATAATTGTGTGATCTGATAGGCAAGGTTTGTCGTCCGTTGGACCGTCGAAAACCAGGGCTTGTGACGATTGGTAATGGATGTTCCTCCATGTCAGAGCATGACCACCAGTCAAGGGTATACTAGAAATAGTGCGTTTTATGCAGCCTGAGACATGAAGAATAGTGTGTACTGGGTGTTTAACGTCTGCTTAATTTCTATATAGAAGTACCTCAGGCTTTGGCAATCTTCGATCTGCCGAATGACATACCTTGGGGAGTGTATGAAGAATTATTAAATTCTACGTTATCTACATGAAATATGTATTTCAATTTCGATGATTCAGACAATCCGTCTGTTTGTCCCATTACGTACGTTCAGGATAGGAAACAACTGACTTACCTTCATCATCATCATCATTAACATTATAGAATGATCCTGCGGGGCTGCCTATCGGCGACGTGTGCACATCACGAGTTTCACCGTTGGCCGAAATCACCATAAAGGACTGCATTATAATTATCTATTCAATAACTTCAAGGATATCTTTTCATCAACACGAAATCAACACAGCAGTGCCACAATGGATCCGTTTGACGCAGGATTAAGGATTCCCAGCGGATCTCTGTGCCATTAGCTTGATAACGTTGTATCACATTTCAAATCATCATCAGTCAACTTATGTCTACGGAAATCACCGTCAGACGCGAGGAAGGATTCCTGATGTGTATATGTCGCCGGAAACCTGGTACACTTCGTGGGATCACCATCTTATTGCATTATACTCAAGCAATTAAAGGATATCAAGCCACGGGTTGACCTGTTCATCATTTGTAAAAGGTCGGAACACATCTGGAAGGGCGTACGTGGAGGAGCCCTTACCACCCTTATCTTCGCGGAGTGACGATCTATTAAATCTGGCGTCATTCATATAGTCTTCAAATCATTTTAAGTATTTTAAATTCACGGGCTGCTAATAAAATAAAAACCTACTTCGAACCGGTCAACCCCGAGCATTCATAATGTAATTAGAATTTATATAAATGTTTCCTTCTTCCAAATTCATGAACAGAGGAGGAGATCTTCACTTCAATATTTCAAATCGAAAGGTAGGAAATTTATCATAATAACTGAATCTTTTATATTTGTCATAAATTTGTTTCCATTTATGTTTTTCTCTCCCGTCCGTATTAAATTATGTAGTGTAAATTTATTCTCTCTCGTATGGTTTGATCACTGGAAATACAACACGTTTTCTAAAAGAACTTGGGTTGCTTTGCGTCACAATGTGGGAATAGACGACATACATCACGAGCCAATTTTATAAATAATTACGTATATGTATACATTTTATTAGATTAGGTTAAACGACATCACGAGCCATTTTTATAGATAATTACGTATAAATATACATTTTAATAGATTAGGTTAAACGACATCACGAGCCATTATATAGTATCATCGTCTAGAATGATAAGATGATTACAAAGGTGTCGCGATTTAAGGGAACACTTCTTTCATTTTCAATTCAGTTCTTTCGAAAAAAAAAGGATTATTCAGATATTTATTTACGTAGACATGCTTCTAGTTACGTCAGCTATTTATGCGAGCGGTTTCAGGACAGTAAGAGCGCGGTGAAGGATAGTTAAGCTCCTCATATTAGAAATAGAATTTGTATTAAATAATTTATAAAAACGAAAATTTTAGTTCGTAGCTTCGGTAGTGCGAGACAGGGGCGACCACTTTATACACCGGTAGTTGGTCAGGATTCATTACAGATTGTTAATACATTTATTTTGTTTGTATTTTGAATTTTGAGAAGTTTCGAAAAGCAGGTTAAGTGTTTCATTGTAATGCTTAGATATTTTATTTGAAAATTTGTATAAATAAAATTCTGTGTTAAAAATTATTTCTGTTTTGCCTTATTTATTGGGCTGAATAAAACAAGCAATAAAAAAGTGGCTTGTGGTCTTGACATAAAAATAAAGTCTTGATCCTTATTCCCTATCCCTAACATCGAACGCTTCATTGATTTTGACGTTATGAATATTATAAAAAATAAGTTTAATATTATTAGAAATCAGTGTGTTTCACTACATCTAATTAACTAACTAATTTCTTCATCTAAAGTGTCCAAACATTCTTATGTTTTTCACTTGATATTTCTTTATGTCACGTTGTGATAACAACCACCATTATAAAAAAATTTCATCCTGAGAATAAGGGTGGAAGATCTGATTTTAATTAAATCACTTGGAATTATGCACTCATCCCGTGTAACAAAGTAGAATAATTTCTCATTGAATTTCTTAATTTTTAATTGAATAACTTAAATTTTTGATATACTTCTCAAATATATTTTTAATAAAATAGTATATTAAAGCACGATACAGTTTAATCTACGCTGCTTGGAAAAAGTCAAATGGTTCCATATGCATTTATTTATTTGCTAAATACGAGTTTACGGAGCGCCAGACTGCCGCCATGATGGCTTCAATGGCTAGGGCGGCCAATCTGGGTTATATCCGTTCTATTCTAGCAAGAGCTTTCGAGTAACGTGATGTGGGTTCAAATGAGATTTTATTTATAAAATATTAATCCTGAAATCGGAAGAATTGAGAAAAACCACCATCAAACCAAAACAATCTAGCGTTCACAGCGAGTTTCAATTTTGAATTTTGATTGATTTTTTTATCATTCATAACATTTTTTGAAATATATAAAGCATATCTTAGAAAATTCAGAATTGCTGTGTAAAATCTAAAATGTGTCATTTATGAACAAGTATATAATCAGAATCTAAATTTCCTTTTTCAATGGTAACTTGGAAAATTTTTATTCCTAAATTCATTCAAAAAATGTCCATAAATAATATGCAAAACCATGTAAAAATTTATATATTAACTGATTCTAATTCAATTTATAAATACATGAGACTGTAGAAACAAAAATAATTGACCATAGTAGAGTATTATCCAGCATTCCAGGACGTTTTAAAATTAATTAGAAATTATTGGTAGTGTGTCTGGAATGCACGGGAATAAATTGGAATCTTCTGTAAAATCGAGAGTATAAAAATGCGCACAAAATGCGCGGGAACAACAGTTTATTGTGACAGTTCGGCGATACCACAGAAAACAAGCGAACAGTGGCGATTCAGTGTGACTAGCGGCGAAATACATTGCGAGAATACCAACCGATCATTCAAAAGTTGTTAATAAGTGTGACCATAGACGTGCGAACATTCTGGAAAGACGAATATGGAGTGTTACAAAGAGGAGTGATTATTACGAAATTATTGTAAACGATGTGCTCCACTTGATTTGTGTTGTAACTTTGGTGTTAAATAAAATTTTAAATCCGGTATTTCATTAGT
Organism: Agrypnia vestita; assembly: GCA_016648135.1. Taxonomy (NCBI): domain Eukaryota; kingdom Metazoa; phylum Arthropoda; class Insecta; order Trichoptera; family Phryganeidae; genus Agrypnia; species Agrypnia vestita. Next base: position 194,852 of record JADDOH010005017.1, read on the forward strand.
CTCCCACCATCTTACCTACCAATTTAAATTTAAACTAAATAAGATTTTGTTGCGTAAAATCCAAAAAATAAATTATTTCATTTTTATCTATTTTTACATTACATTAGGCCACAATAAGTACATAATGTTTCGGTGCCCGTTTTGAAATATAAATAAATGCCAATAAAGTATTTTGGCTAAGCCGCCCCAAAAGCCTGCGGTTGAACTGCGGTTACAAACACATATTTCAGAGCATTCGTTTAACCCCTGGATGCCTAACCGCTATCACGCACAACATTTTATGATTAATTTACAATGCCAATTTAATGGGTGTTTATTTGTACTCGGTTCTAAACTCACATTATTCAAGGATAAAACTTTACACTCACGTCTCGGAGATTTGGCATTTCAGGTTAAAATGCGGCAGTTGGTCATACTACTCTGCGTATAAAATATTGTAGACAACGAACGACAGCTTGCACCGTGATTATTTCTGAACAATTTGGAGACAAAAGTTTAATCGCACCCTTAACCCCACCCTTAACCTTACTTCGCTTTTTGACGTACCATAAATCTGATAGTGTAATTTTACGGTTTAGAAAATTGCTGCTTATTGTTGCTTAACTATACACTGCTCTCATAGGCATAAAGGTAGCTATTTGACAAAATAACATTGTGAGATATGAGTCCTTTGATTATTTACGAACTTTGCATGATAACATCAATTTTAATTAACGTTTCGATTAACGATAATTGGTCGTATTCCGAAAATAGCAATATAGGGATCCCAACACATAATAGACGAATAAAAAAATAAAAATAAACGAGACATAAGTATACGTCGATGTTCGGTGTTCGTTTTGTATATACGTTATGTCAAAATTTGTATATTTATTTTCACATATCTCTCACAAAATAAATACCTTTATTTGCGGGGTTCGATGTCTGCAATGTCATTAGAAAAGGGATTGATTACTCAGGTGCCTTCTTATCCAGGTGGTCTGGTCTAACAGATCTTTAATCGGATTACCGAAGTACCTATCGCAAATAAGTACTAATGCTCTGTTTAAAGCTAACAGAAAAAAGATTATTTCATATACACAAATTAATTTCTTTTCCCACAGCGTCTTGATGTACAATTATGGCAAAATTGTCATTGTCGCATTGGTATTTATATTTTGACGTTTGACGGATAACCGTCATGTACTTCTTTGTCCCTCTCTCTCTCAAATAGGAATTAAAATAAACAAACACTGACGTATACTTACGACTCATTAATTTTTATTTTTTTATTCATCCTCTGTTAAGTGTTGGGATGGGAATCTTAAGGTCCCAATATTGCTATTTTCAGAATACGGCCGAATGTATTTTATAATTTTTTTTTGGTATCTTAATTATTTTACAAAACATGAATAATTAAAATATACTACAATTAATTAAAATAAACTAATAATACTAATAAAAATAATATTGGATTATTTATATAGCGCCATTTTTGTGAAAATTTCATCTCAAGGGCGCTTTACACACAAAAAACTATTACATACTAAAATCGTAAAAAAAATAAAATAGAATAACAAAATGAAAAATAAAATGAAAAAGAAAAGAGAATGAAAAACAGCTCAAAACATAAAATAGTAAAAGAAAACAACGAATGTTTAAAACGTTCTGGGAAAGATTTTGTTAACAAGTGAGTTTTAAGTCTTTACTTAAATAAAGTCTCTGAATCCGTGTTTCTTATTAGGGAGTGCAAAGAGTTCCACGCTTTGGGGCCGGCCACCGCAAATGCTCGTTCGCTGAACCTAGTTTTCTGGAACTGACTTGCCGGTTCCACTATCCTTCCCACCGCTGAAGTAGACGCTGATCTAAGTTTAATGTACGGATAATGTGTTAGGGCTTGTCGGGGAGTGGAAGGTGTTGGACGGGGTCATTAATAGTGATCACCGTCTGATAACTTTCGCTCTAAGCCTGACCCCGGTACTAATTCCAAGAGATACATGGAAGTTTAAGTCCAGAAATGCGGATTGGGATGCATTCGAGATTATTTTGAAAGATGAATTGAGTGACATCTATGAGAGAAGTGTTAGGAACCCAACCCTGGTTGGTGAGTACCTTAATTCCGCAGTCACAAGGTCGGCCGACTTGGCTCTTGGACGCACCCGACCCGGAGGGTCTTTTAAGGCCTGCTGGTGGACCAGAGAGCTATTTTCGCTTCGGGGTGCCTACCGACGGGCGTATCGGAGGTGTGGGGCTGTCCGGCGGGGTCTAGCTTCTCTTTCGGAGCAGCTGACCCTACAAGGGGAACTGCGTGCAGCAAGATGTGCTTATTCGGCGGCGATCCGTGAGGCGAAGCGAGCATCTTGGAGGAGGTGGGTCACGGTAGTGGGGAATGGTAACCCTTGGAAAGTGACAGGCCTAATCAAGGGAGGGGGAAAGAGTGCCGTCACTCTTCTTTCCGGGATTCTTCTCGGGGAAGGGATGACGACTGATCTTCCCTCAACCCTTGATGGGTTCTTAGGCAAACTAGTGCCCCTTGAGAGGGTTGACGAGGAGACGGACCATCATAGATTAGTCCGTATGTTAGCCCGCATCCCGACAAATACAATGCTTCTTGAGGTGCGAGAGCCCCCTCCCATAACTGTGGCGGAGCTGGAGAATGTTTTTCGTAATATTGGTCCAACGAAGGCCCCGGGGATGGACAGGATTACTGGGGTTATTGCGAAGAATGTCTGGAGATTCGCAAGAGATGAAGTTTTATTTGTAATGAATGAGTGTATGAGAGTGGGGCATTTCCCAACTATATGGAAGAAGGGGACTCTCTGTGTCATACCCAAGGGGAACAAGAAACCAAGGTCAGATGCAGGCGCGTATCGCCCAATCACGCTCCTTCCCGTTTTTGGAAAGGTACTTGAAACGGTGATGCGCAACAGGTTAGAGAGCAATCTTTCGCCTGCCTGCGACCGACAGTTTGGGTTCGTTAGGGGTAAGTCCACGGAATGTGCTATGATGTATGTACAGACATGGGTAAGGGACTGTGAGGAGAAGATGCTATGGGAATTTTCCTGGACATCTCAGGGGCTTTTGATAATGCCTGGTGGGAGATGATCCTCGCTAAGCTGAAAGTGCGGCGGTGCCCGAGGTACCTCTTTGACCTAGTCAAGAGCTACCTCGGTGATCAAGCTGCTACGATCAGCTACGCGGGGGTCTCGAGTACCGGACATATTAATATGGGCTGCCCACAGGGTTCGGTCCTTGGACCGACCCTGTGGAACATACTTTTCGATGACATTCTTCGTCTACCGTTGCCTGAGGGGTGCAACATCGTTGCCTATGCGGATGATGCTCTGTTGCTCGTATCCGGACGAAGCCGCTTAGTGCTTGAGGAAAGGAGTAAGAGATCAATTGAGCTGATTGTGGACTGGTGTGCTAGAAATAAGTTGGCTTTGGCGCCTGGCAAAACAGTGGCCATGATGATGAAGGGTGGTTTGAGTCAGGCGAGGAACCCGGTGGTCAAAATGGGGAGTATGAACGTGAAATTTGCAAGAGAGGTCAAATGGCTGGGTGTAACGTTCGACCCATCGGGTTCTTTTCTCACACATGTTAAGGCCACTGCTGACAGAGCGAGAGATTTCTTTGCCTCCATGAAGAGACTTAGTGTCGCTGACTGGGGCATCCGGTCACCGGCGATGCGCCTCGTATATAGGGCGACATATGTGGCCCAAGTCACATACGCTGCTGAGGTATGGGCTCACAGGCTGAGGACCGGCGTGGTAGCCGCAGCTCTAAATCGGGGGCAGAGAGTACCCCTGCTGGCTCTGACGGGAGCATATCGGACTGTGTCCAGTGCGGCCCTACCGGTGTTAGCGGGGGTGCTCCCTGCTGACTTGGAGGTACTGGAGTTCAGCGCCAGGCGAAGTGTTAGGAGGGGCCTGGAGGTAAACTACTTTGGTAGAACCATCAGGCTCTCGGAGACGTTGCGACACCAGGTGTTGGGTCAGAGATTGAGAGAAATATCATGTATAGTTTGGCAAGAAAGATGGGACACGGCCACCACCGGAAGATGGACTCATTCCTTTTTTCCGAGGGTGGCCGTGAAGGAAAAGGGCAGTGGATATTTTCCGTCGCTGGACCACCACACTGTTCAGATGCTATCGGGACACGGAGAGTTCAGGTCGAAGCTTTTCGATCTTGGACTCTCCGTTGACCCGTGGGTGCTTGCGGTCGGGTGGCCCAAACGGCGGAACATATCCTTTGGGAATGTACGATCATGAATGACGCGAGAGAGAATATGTTAGCAGGATTAACTGAGTTTGGAATGACCGTGACAGGACGTCCATCCAATGATGTCCTAGTGAGGAATGAAAGGAACTTCGGATGCTTCCGAGGGTTCATTCGGGTGTGGGTGTCCCGTTGGGAAATCCTGAGGGGATCTGTGCGATAAGTTTTCTTGTGTATTGGTGGTTTGACTCTGTCATTCCCCGGTGTTGTGTTAATGTGTGGGCTCCTGCATTGGACGAAGACCTGCCGGTCCTGTGCTTCCCTACCCGGATATCCAAATGTATTTTTTTTTTATATCGTCTCTTTCCCTGTTAAGGGGGTGTCTGTTTGACCTTACCCATCCACTGCCGCCACCGCGAAATTCGTCTACTATGTATTATTTTCTTCTTTTGTTATTACCTTTTCTTTGTTCTTGTATTATTTTTGTATTATTTTGTATTATTTCGTATTATTTTGTATTATTTTTCTTATTTTGTTATTTTACCTTTTCTTTGTTCTTGAATTTATTTATGTATTTTTTTTTATGCAATAAAGACGTATCTAATGGTGTCGGTCTGTGAATGGTTTTGTTTTTGCGGCCGTGCCGCCTCGCACCGGTTTATATGACCCGTGCGGGGCAGCACGGTCTTGCATTGTAGCTAAAAAAATGTCAACCTGGAGACGAATGAGAAGGACCGATATGGGAGCTTTTGCTCATAAAACGGTCCTGGGTAAGCGGTGGGTACCATTCACAGTGATCTAAGAGTTTGACGTCTCCCATTTACGTTGTCTGGAAGCTGTCTTACTGATTAGAATGAATACAGTTTTTGTAAAAAAATTATAAACAAGATGACATTTTTCGCACTCATATAAAATTTATATATCTTTTTGCTTAATGTTAAATGGTTCATGATTTCTTAAAGAACATTACCTCATATTTAACTCATTTTGTGATTTTTTGCAAATAGCTGCTTTTATGCTTATTGTAATATCTGGGTTGCCTTAATGGAATAATAACAGTTTAATATTTTATACAGACTCTTGATACAGACTTTATTTGATCCTTAATCGGTCGTTTGACGGTTGACAATGGTTGACAGTAATCTCCTTCTCAATGTCTCTATGGCTTCTGTAGACATGTACCCAACACAATCTGTTAGTGATGTGACATTTATGAGGGCAGTACAGTAAACTTCTAAAAATTAGAAGTAAATGTAAACTTGTATAAAAACGAGGTCCATGAATGGCTTACAAATCTCCATTAAAAATATAATGTTTTGCTGTAAAAATGTATTTTGTACTACCCATCAAAGGGTGTTTTTGTACTCGTGTTCAAATTTGATGATTTTTCCTTTACTTTTTTCTACAATGTTAATTAGAATTTCAGTTTACAAAAAAATATTTTATTGAATTATTTTATCATTTAATTTTAAATATATTTAAATATATTTTATAAATATAAATATATTTTCATTCCTTATCTAGCCAACCTCTCATCCGGTACACTTTTATCATGCCTTATCTAAATATTCCATATTTTCAGTGAACATCTGCAGATTTTCGCCGTTACAAGGAAAACCAAAGGAGCGTAGCTTTTGCAAATTTTTCAATTGCAAGAATCCATATTTGTCATGAGAGCTTTTATTACGAAAAGGTATTCGGTAAATGATTTCAAAAAGATAACGGAAGATAGAACTAAAGGCACTATTCTATTCTTTTAGATCTTCTTGCATTTAGATCTATGTATGAAAATAGAACGGGGACATTTTATGTAAATATCTCCCTCGCTAGGAACAAGAATAGATTTTCAGAATGCTTCGAAACACTTGTTTTCCAAGGATTTTAAATTTAACTCTAAGACTCGATCAACTCTAGATGTTCATATTTTTTACAAAAAGAGATTGAAAAATCTCAATAAGGACCGAACTGAATTAAAAATTATGCATTTAACTAAGCAAAACGTCAAGCTCGCTACGTAGGTACGAGTACTTTATTTTCTGAAATCAGAGCGAAATATCAAATCTCTGTACTGTGAGACGGGTATATTTGAATACAAAAATCTAATGGGGCAGCCTTCAGTAGTATACGTAGTTTAATAAATCAATATCTGTCGGGTTTTAGCGCAGAATTTTTGGCAAAACAAATATCTAAAAAAATATATTGGCTTTGGGCAGCGGGAAGTGTATAATTGAGTGCTTATCAATTAGCACCGCCAAAACAGGATTAATGGTCGCAAGAAAATACCAAAAGCTGTGTTTGGTCATACAGCGAGTTGCTAGTCAAAGTGCTAGTTTATTTCAATTTATCGACTTGCTAAGGTGGAGTTTACTAGCTATGAGAGGCAGGAAAACGAAAAATATAGAAAAATTGGAGATGCGAATGGCGTTTAACCTTCTCTCTGTGCGGTGACAAAAAATTTCTAGCTAAGTGTCAAGGCCAAACTAACTGTTTTTAAATCTATGTACAGGTCCATCCAAATATATTGCCTCCAAATATGGATCCTAACGGAGGGCGTGAGCGCAAGAATCTAGGTTGTCGAGATGAGTTTTCTAAGGAGGATAACGGGAGTTGCACTGGTGGACAGACTGAGAAGTGCCGACATAAGGCACACACTCGGCATGGAGCCCCTGCTCCAGTATAAAGATAAATCACAAATGAGGTGGCTTGGACATGTTCTAAGAATTTCAACGGAATGTATACCAAGAAATGTCCATTTGGCAAACCCACGAGGAAGGCGACCAATGGGTCGCCCCAGATTAATCTGGTAGAAACAACAGAAAGAAGAAAACGAAGATATGGTGGATTTTAATTGGTTGACACATACGGAAACAGCGCAAGACAGGGGAATTCGAAAACACCTTGTCGAATCTATTAGCTCTCGACTCTACAAAGAAAAGAATATGAAGATGATGATGATGGTGGTTTCAGAGAAATAAAAAAATCTGAGGAACGCTCTAAAATAAAGGACTCTGTTTTGTATTAAGTGACTAACGGGAACCGTAAATATCCTAAAGTCGTTCACTCACTTTATTTTACGTTTATATTTCTCACACTTATTTTTAACATTCCAAGCAAAATTACGTCCTGCCGATTAGTATGTAAGACCTGTTTCAAAATAGACGTTCGTGCTTTTTGGGATTGTAGACAAGTTTGCAACTACTTAAACACAAGCCAATCAATTTGAACTTTGTAAATGTCTGTTTTTCTTTAAATGCTATTAAAAGAAGTTACAAAATAAATAAAATTTCTCTTCCGTGGATTTCGATAAAACGAAAGTGCGTGAGTTGGTTCGAATATTTTCAGTGTGATGGAGAAGAAAAACTCTGATAAGAACTAAGTCTTCCACTGTAAAGCCTGGCCGGAGCCTTCCCTTGTGTTGACTAGCCCAGTGACTAATGTAGACGTGGGGACCAATCAGGAAGATGAGTTGTACGATAAGAGACCGGATATGGATTACCTGGTGGAAAGAGGAATTGATGATTGATTGCCAAAAGAATCAGGGGGATAAATTTTTTACCAAAGAGATTTTCCAGAATCAGGAAATATATTTAATTTAGGTACTCTTATAGTTCAACATGAATATTTTAAAGAGAATGTTCAATATATTTTAATTAAAACACATATTTATCGTAATATTGTTATATAAGATATATACAATAATAATTAAATAAATATGAATTATTACACGTCAAAATATATCTATAAAAAATAAATAGGTAAAGGATATATAGAGGTAGGTACAGGTATACATAAATTACAATGAAAGTTAAAACTATAGCTCGAATTTGGAATATTTTCTCGTCGAATAAGATACCAATTACGCTATGATAACTGTTTAGTTCTAGGTCATTTCGTGTATATATTATAGTGAGGTATCTATATTTACAAGTTATAATTATTCGTTACATTGGTTTTTAATTGCCAGATTTATATCACTTTTACAATATTCTTATGTTAAACAATATTATTTTTTATTTAAAAAATCTCTGTAATATATGGGTTTGGAAGGAATTTGTGGTCACCAATTTGGGAAGCACGATGAAGAAGTTCGCCTCTTCCATATAATATGTCATTCCACAAAGTTAACGCCAATTCAATAAATAATATTATATTAGTTAACGGTTGATGTGCAGAGTACATCTTCAGAATCGTTCCAGCTCAAATACTGAACAAGTTAAAATTCAAAAGTTTTTTTTTATCAATTATCAGCGAAGATTTAGCCATTTTCAAGATATTCATCATTAGAAGGATGAATAAGGATGTATGACGTTTGAAAACTCATTTAAAACTCTATTTTGTGCACGAAATTACTTCCCATTATAAAAACGCAAACGACACTAATGGTTTCTTGTTTGACGTATATCTAAGCTGAATTCTGGACAAGAAAGAGCTTTAGAAATGTACGAAAAAAATATTAGAGGTTTTCTGAATTCAGAATGCTCAAGTATGCGTATTCGGTTTGATGATTTTTTCCATTGCTTTCAAGAAAAATATTTTAATATAATTTTAATATAATTTAATTAATATAATTTTAATATAATATAATAAATCACAGCATCTAAAACTAACAATACACTGAACATAAATAATGTGTGTAAAATACCTGCCATATTTTGAAAACAAACCATTATTATGATATTAACAAGGGTTTAGAAATATAACGTATAAATAAAGTAAGCTTACTGTTAAGTTAATTAGAAATTTTAGGAATTAGAAAATGTTCTGATAGCAAATTAAATATTATAAATATCCAATTTTTTTTGCAAATAGTTACCATGCGAATTAGTTTTAACATTAGTTTCCAATAAAAAGGAATATATTTTCAATTTTCATGTTAATTATACACATCCAAATCTTTTTTGCAAATATATGCCTATCGAATTACTTTTTACAACAGTTTTCAATTAATTATTAAATTATTAAAATAAATATATTTTCAATTTTGATGTTAATTATACGTTGCACCGTGATGAAGGGACTTGTGGTTTGTTTTGAAACGTGTTGATTATTCAATGAATAGTGGTTTTACACAGTGTTTTCGATTTATGAATGATTATTTTCGACTAATGGTATAGATTTTTATTCACACGTATTTAGTTTGCATTATATAGGTATTTGTTAGATTGGTTTACTACTTTTTGGTTTGAATGGTGGTAAATGGATTCCGGGTTTGATGCCCAGTGAGATTACAAAATATCTATGTGATTTTCTCAAACCTTGGTATTTTTGTGATGGATTTTGCTACCATAATTGGGACAACGCCTGTTGTAACGATCAAAATAATAAAAAAATTTATAATGTTCTGTATAACAGGAAATTTCCTTAAGAAAGAAGAATACATATAGAAAAAACGCTTAACGACATAAAGTTAGGGAGATAAAATCGATTTGTATAAAATAAATTTAAAAAGTTAGTGTAGGTGGTTCAGGAATATGGAGTGAATTTTAGATGTAAATAATATTATGTAAATGTCGAGGGTCGATATTGGGTCATATATTTGGGGTGTTTACTATGATCTTTTCTCAAATACCACCTATTAAGTAAGGTTTCGTAATAATCATACTTTGTTTGCTTTTTAAAATAATGTTTTATGTATCGTGACCTTTTTTAATTTAATAGCGTTTCAACCAATCTTACCACTGTAACGATAGAAATATTAACAATTTATAGATGATGGATTGTTGCGATAAATTAAAATATAAACATTATGGGTATGTATTTTTTTCCTAAATGATCGATTTTATCATTATTTCATTTGTCATTTTCAAGTGCATTATTATAAACAGTCACTATTCAACTACCAAAAGTTATTCCATGTATAATGTTGTTCATATCTTTTTAGGCCCATGTCCACGGGTGAGAATTTGAATCTTGCATCTTGCTCCCACTAACTACTTGGACGACTTTCGGCATAGGTAGTCCCAGTGTACACATCATATCTCAGAGATACGACATCTCGCTCATCACTTCACGCTTTTTGTATGTTAAATGTCTGTCCATTGACCACTGATATTCCGTTTTTCAGTTAAATCGCAGTAAATATAGCGCACAAATGTTGACTTACTGTCATATCGAACCAAAATAGTGTACACGGATTTTAGCTTCAACCTCAATCATATCTCTGATTTTATCTCGAAATCAAAATCTCCACACAGTGTTCCATCGTACTGAACAGGCGCGTGCAGTCAGTACATTGAAGCATGAAAATGTGTAGTAAATTAAAAAAAAAAAATACTGATTTTCAGGCGTACACCAGTATGTATGTTAAAATAATTCGTAAGAATTTCATATAGATATACATTAAAAAGTATATCGCTTATTACCCCACTTGAAGAAATATAAAGGATATTAAAATATAAAAATAAAGGATAAAAATCTTTGTATAGTTCATGAGAAAATACTATACATGTCTCAAGCGTAGTCCATTCATTTAAACGAAAGATTCTCAGATTTGAACATATACAGAACTTTCAAAAATTTGTTATTGTGTGAATGTTCTAACGATGGAATTGGTGAAGCTTACTTTGTGTGGAGTGATCATTTTAGCCATTTCATACAGGTTGTAAGCTCTGCACCATCGTATAAAAAGGCTATCACACATATTTCTCATATTCATAACTTCGTCTCTCTGAGACTTCTGTAATTTATCTTAATTAATTAAAATATTATATTTATTATAATTGATATTACGGTATAAATATATCATTTTAAATAATTTCTATAATTGATTAAAGAGAACACATTATTATTGTGAAGTTGCAATTTCAGAACAAAGTTCTGTGAATTATTAAACAAATTTTATTTAATCAGTTAGAAAAGACAAACAGAAAAATAAAATTAACGAAAAAATATTTTAGCTGCTACCGAGATTCGAACCAACGCACCTTCATTCTATCCGGGGATGGCGCGTTATCCAATTTCGTTGGTTCGAATACCTGTAGCAGCTAAAATATTTTTTCGTTATTTTGATTTTTCTGTATGTCTTTTCTAATTGATAAATAAAAATTTGTTTAATTTCTATAATGCCTATAAAGAAGCCTTTAAACACAAAGACCGACTTTTATTTGTATTCGATTAGATTTAAATGTTTTTAAAATATGTAACCACAAACTGACTAATAAAAATATAAAAAAACGATTGAACTAATTTTGTATGCATTAATTAATTTGCATTAATTAAACTAAAAAGGTTTAACTTAAACATAGCTCTACTGACGGTATCATTTGAAAAGGTCAAAGTTTAGAAATTCGGCCATGTTCTTTATAATTAAATATAATTAATTACTTTTTACATATTTCAAATAATTTATTTTTGATGGTGGAGATAATATTGAGCAACAGCATCATATCTTTACTTAACTTATCTCAAATACAAAACAAATTAAAAATCTTGTTACTGGAAATGATCAAAGATTATTAAGAAATGGAATATCAACAATGCAGCTTATCCGATGTGGAAAAAAAGTTGTTCGTTATATTGGGAACAATTCGGAAAAAAATACTAAAAATTTTTTTGAAAGTGTGTTTTTAATAAATGTTTAGTTGGATTAAAAAATACGTGTGCTACATTATAGATATTATATTTCTTGATAAGTACGTGATTATTTTTTCTGTATCCAATACAAGTGTACCAGAGAAAGTTACATAGGTACTGAGGTACTTCCAAGGAATTAGAACATGAAGCGGCTATTTTAATTTATTTTATTAAATAAGAGTTAAATAAGTACCAAAAAAAATAAATTAATTTAATTAATTAAAAAAGTATTACTTTCCCGGGGTGGTTTAATCCCTAAATATAATAGTAATGTGTGGTAAATTCACGCGTGTCCATATGGACATGGGTGACACTAATGCGAGCAAATGGGTTGGGTACCAACGAGTTAATACTGTAGGTTATACATTAATATGGGGGCCTATATAAGTAGGCGAAAAATGTGTTAAAGTTAATTACCTAAAGTGAAGTTTGAGTCGTAAAACTTTTTCAAGCGCCCCTAAATGCTTGTAAAAGTACCTACAATGTTGATATTGATGATTCTAGCTACATTTACTGTTATCTATTCATCAGCCCTAGACGTAACGAACCTTTTTGTGACCACGTGCTTAAAATATATTATTTATTTTATATAGTATAGGTGGATGCCTGCTTAATTATGAGGGCGGGTTTATTGTAAATAATATATTGCGTCAAAATAATTAAATTCACAGTTTATTCGTTTTTAGCAGCGATTTTGTTAATTGTATACTACACTGAAGTCATATTTTTTATATTATTATTTTAAAAAAAAAAATAGAGATGTGAACACGGAATACGTGTCACATCAATATTCTTACTATTTTCAAACTAAGCTAAACGCTTGTGCTATGAAAATAGGACTAACTTGCTAGTCTGGAGTGAGGTTCGAACCCGCAACCTTTGGATCACGAGGCCAGTGTCCTAACCACAAGACCAACAAGCTACATGTTATGTTTAAATTTGAAAATATATCTTTAGTTAGGTTAGATTAGATGAGAAGTTGACTTCTTAATTCATCATGCATCGAAGCATATTTGAACAATATTTTGTGTCTAAGAAGCAGTTTAAGCAATATACAAAAGTCAATTATGGATATTACAAAGAAATTATTATCAAAGAAATTAATTTTCTAATAACCTTCTCACAGATTTAAATATAAAATTAAACAAAAATTTCAAAAATAAAGTAAATATTTAATCAAAGAAATCAACGAGAATTAGATACTTAATTACTTTATTATCTGTATTGAACTCTGCTACCTGTATTATATTTTACTTCCTTACTTACCATCACGCCATTTCCCCGCGGGAGTAGGTAAAGAGGATAGAGCGTCATATTCTTCTGTCCTGACACACAACACTCGCCTCAATCACATTCATACATCTTTGCACGCAAGCTCGACAATTGTTGAGGCTCCTATCAGGACCATTCTCCAGTATCTGGTTAATCTGGTCACGCCATGGCTTTTGCGATCCTCGCTTTCTGGTTTCGTCTAACCTTTATTTCCACATTCATTTTCTCTTTAAAAAAACATGAAAATAAAGACATAATGACGTAAACCATTCCTTGGACACTGAAAAATTTTATGCGTGGAGTTATCTAAGATATTCTGCGGCGTATACCTGATCTCTCTGGCCGATGTTTCGGATCCCATTGCAGGGTCCATCAGCAGGGCTGATGAGTTGATGATTGAGTGATTTTTTACTGAATAATTTGATAATAATAAATAACAACACTTTTTTCATTTCAATTTAAGTGGAACTGATATTAGAGCCCCAGCTCTTGAGGCTGTTCACCTCCCACCCACAAACACTGATCTTTCAAGCGCTTGAAATTTTTCTATGAATCCATGGTTTTGCACGCCCGATACAACCTGTTGTTCGCTAATGAAGGCGCTTTGTATTCGCTGGCGGGGCACAAGCTCCCCACTAATTGTGCATATCCCACTGAGAGTATTGTGCAAAGAGTCCTTATGCATTTTTATCACAGCAGAAACACAGTTGCAACCGCTACATCATTTTTAAATAAACAAGTAAATAAAAAAAATGAAGACATGCTTTTTAAATGGGGTAAGAGTGTCACTGCGAGAAAGTGAAGGAATGGCACATGAGTGTGATTGCAGAAAATACTGCTCGTATTGCACATCAACACTGTTTGAACCCGTGGCATAATTATGTTTAACGTTATTTTTTCGAATCGTTTTTTATAAACCTAAGGTATCCAGAGATATTAGAAATATAAATTCACATCACAATCCTTATTTATCGAATTTGACATTTTGTTACGACGCCTAATGTCAAAGTTGAATCTGCCAACTAAACTAAACTAAACTATCAGGGCCTATTTTTCATTAGATACTGGTGGCTCGTCACCAATATTGTCTGGAGTTCGGAGTGTATGCAAAATTAAATTTAAGCAGAAGATGGGTAAAAAGTTTGGAGGTTGAAAAGGGATAACTATGTTTTCCTCAGGGTTCTAGAGTACAATTAACGAAAATTTTATTGGATGGTGGAGGAGAGAGTAGAATAGATAGGGGAAGGGAGGGTGGCAGTGTGATTCGCAGGTTCGCAAATAATTGTAGGTATCTATATCTATAGTTTTAGTTGACATTTTATACTTGTTTTTTATTAATACATACATATTATAACAGATTTAAAAACACTTTAAGTAATTAATTACTGCTTTAAGTAATAATTAAGTTTTTAAGACTAAAAAGAGTATACTTTTTTTAGAAATTTACCTAGCTCAACAGAGAAATCAATTCTCGTATTTGAATAGGGTAAAAAGTATTATATATAAACTTATAATTACTGCCTTGAGTTATCTAATACATAATAATTTGATTTGCGATTTAAAACGTGAAATCTAATAGAGTTAACAAGCTGTTTAGTTGGAAATTTCTATGATTTACGAAGCAAATCGCCTTAAATATGCGAACGTGTACAGTTTCGCTGCCAAATCGAACGATTGTTAGTCCTGCGAATCTGTAGCGATGATCTTTGAGATTATTTTCAGATCTCAATTTAAGTTTCAACGGTATTAAGATTAATACTAACAAAATCTCTGGGACTTATGGTCCTTTTCAGTGGGTGCGGGCCACTAAAATCTAATTGTTTTGTATTTATATTATATATTGAACTTAGGCTATCCAAGATCATCGTGGTTAACCCTAACTGCCAACCATACTTGACAAGGGAGACATAAAGTAGGGGTAGACGATAAGATCTTGACTTAAAATGTCTACTTATAGCTGAGAAATGTCATCCACAAACGACAGAATCATTTCAAATATATGACATTGAAATTTGCGTTTAATCCCAAGTCTCTGCAAAGTATAAAAGTAAAGAAAACTAAGGAAAAACATGAATTTGAGGTCGCACATATTGAAACAATTAGGTAATTGTTTAAAAAGTGATTTTGAAAAAAAAATTCTAATGTCTATGATAATTAAACAATGTTTCCAAATATTTTTTTCCTTTTCAAAAATGTTACAAATGGATAATTTAACACAGATACATGTACACAAGTGCATATACAAAATGGTAGCTGGGAATCATTTTAGCCTTATTGGAATATAAAAACAAAAATCGGACACAGTAATGTGGTATATTTATTTGGTAAAAAATTAAATTAAGAAATGGTATATTAACAATTTGATATAAAAAAGCAAAAGTTAGAAATAATAAAATACACACCCACAGTAGGTACCAATTTAAAAAAAACGCACAATATAAAAATAGGTATTACTACAAATTAATCTTCATCTTTTTTGAACGATATGCAATTACTGCCGCATATCATAGCGGTTATTACAAAGATATTTGCACATTTCAACGATAGACAGCACTGATATTCGGTTGGGATCTCAAGGGATCGTATTACCCACATGGATCATTTAGGACTGGTTTTACCCTTTGTAAAATCATCGTTTTACGACTCGATTCGGCGGGAAAAGTTTTTCGCGTTAACTCGCTAAAGGCATTTAAAAGGTAAATAAAGCAGATGAATCAAATAAAAATAAAGGGGACTAAACCCTTCACTGTTGAGTGATGAAAAGCAATAAAGTTTTTCTAACACACAATAAAAGCGCTGAATATTAATTATTTTATCGATTTCTCTTGTTCTAAAATTGCCATACACCCATCACACGGGACAGGCTCGGACAAGATAAATTATAAATAATAGCAATCTGGCGGAACATTTCCGAAGCCAGTTGAAAGCGAGCGAACGGAGATTGAGAGGCAAGCCCGGCTAATTAAGTTACCGACTGACCGGAGATAAAATATTTATGAAGGTTTGCCTTCGGTAATTTGATAGATTTTCTGTGAAGGGCTGCTGGATATTTCCCGATGGACCGATTAATCGGTGAGCGAGACGGACAGGCGCGGCTGAAACATACCATGAACGTCGAAACATTTCGCAACGTTTATCGAGATACGTTTTATAAAATAAATTGGTCTAATCGCACGGACATCCGTTAGAACAATTTGATTGATTTGTTTTTCATGTTATTTTGATGCTCGTTTTAAATTGATTACTTCATTCATGTTGGTATTTGAGTATTTTTCGAACTAAATATTAAGTAGTACATTCGTCAATATATCTAAAATTTTTTAATAATATTGGTGAATGAATATAAAATGGGTAATGAACTTCGAACAGAAAAATATTATATTATGTATGGGCCAACTTTGTTATTTAACAATAAAGCATTTTTATATTCTTGATAATTCACATAGCACGGAGATTTTCTTTGCTAGTTAGTCTTTACAAATATTGTTTATAAGCAGTTTAAAGCTTATTGACCAACACACTTAACTTGGGCAATAAAAAATTATAAGTATATCTTTAAATTTTTTTCTTACCATCAAGGAACGGCTGAATACGATGTTACTACGTCTGGCTGCCGCTATTATTTCAGTATGTAGTAGTGTATTCTATACAACAGGAACACAAAATATCTCAACGCTGTCTGTAACCCGTCAATAAATAATCTTTGCTAAGCCCTAGTACCTATATATTTATAATATCTTTTTGACGGTCCACGAAGAGGCGGCGGTAGCAACAGGCGTTAAATAGGACCGGTTCGAGTTTGCTGGCCCGGGGTTCAAGCCCATCTCCGGCCGTTAAATTTGTTTTTTTTTTAGCCGTGAATTCGAACTAAATTACAGACGTTAAATGAAGTTAAACCCATTGTCACGCCGCACTATAAATATTGAATATTTTCCTTGATACGACTTGAGAGTCGTCCTGTAATTTTTAGGAGACCCTTGACAGATCCTTGCTCTAGAAAATGCAGAAGCAAGGCTTGTATCGTTGTTTTTGAATGAGAACTTCTTTGATGTCAATGACGGATGCTATACGTGTAAGTACTATAATATATACTGATGCATAATATAAAGTCAGTTTTGTGCATTGTTCCATGTTTTTTTTTTTTATATACTTATCAAGGTCCCTATTTTTCACATTAAATACTATTATTATTAATATTGAAAGTACATATTTTGTGGTCAGGCATTTAACAAAATGTTATTTTCTAGTATGTTATATAACCGCTTACGGAGATTTTTAGTCTTCTGCTTTTGAAACGTAGCCGTTTCTTCGTCAGTTCTGATGGTTTCAACCAGTAGCAGGTTATATGCTAACATAAATTAAATTTTGTTAAAAAATATATGTATCCCCACAAAAAATATTAAGTCTTAAATAGTAAATCGGTTTATTCATTTTTCAATATGTCAATTGCTGATAATTGTCGGCAATTTCATAGATAGGCCGAGTTTTATTTTGAAAATATCAGGTTGAATCACTTTGATAGTAAATAGAGTAAAATAATTCATTTTATATTTTAAGTATTACATATTTTTACTATAACATGGAGCACACTGAGTTTTACCTGTGCTTTGGAATGCATTTAACATTATTGTGGGATGGAGAAACGAAACATATTTTAAAATGTATGAATATTCAAACTTATAAAATATATAAAAAATCAAAAATAATGTTTAGTACATGTATTTTATTACTGTAACTGATTCTGACGAAAAATACTTTACTTCACTTAACTATAAAAGTCTGGATAAAATAAATTAATATTCGAGACGTTTGTATAGGTACAACGTTAATTTAACATTTCAAAATAAATTGAATAAAAACGAATTTCTCAATATAAAGACTTAAATTTCATATTCTTAAATTCAGAAATTAGTCAAATTTCAGTGGATTGAAATGTTAATCTATTTACACAAGTTTGGATTTGGAGTTTTAGTGTTAAGACGTGAAAGTAAGTGATTTTAAATTTGAAATATAATCTAATGGAATATCGTGCATAGGAAGAAAAAGTAATTCTCGGAGTCACATAACTCACTTAAACTTAAATTCACCGATAACACGCACGCATCGCATTGGAAATAAGTTTTCGAAATTCGTTAATATTTTTCAGTGTAGGAGCGAACCCGAACTAAAGAATTGAGTACGGTTTAAAGGGTTACATTTTTATTTATTTTTCAGATAGCAATGATTTTTTTTAGAAAAATTCAGAAATTTTGCATAATCAAATTGTTGTAATTTTAATAATATAACCTTTTAATTGGTTAAAAATAAATTCATAAAATTCAAATTCTTTCACACAAATATTTTATTTTAATGTTTTTTCCAAAATATATGTTGACTTATACAAAATATAATGTTTCATTCGCCTGGTACTCATTAAACCAAAATATATACACAAATCCTAAATGCTTATATATTGTTATGTTTTACTGAAAATACATTTTATTATTGTGTTGCAATTTTTAATTATAGTTCTAAGATTAACAAAAACAAAAATTTTTTATCGATTTTTTGTATAAATATCGAATTATTCTTGATTGATTTGATATTTTGTTAAATTTTTATTTATGCAATTTTACTGTACGAAGTGTTACGCATTAGCACCATAAATATTGCCTTTTTTTAAATTGTAAAATGTACGTAAAAAGTAAAAAAATGATAAAGTTCACATTTTATTCGAAAGAAAATTATCTGTTCTACAAGATGTTGTGTTATTAGATATTACATTTAATATTTTATTTATTAACAGTTCTTCAAAATGGAATGTCATATAGACAAAAGTGAGCACTTTCGACATCTTCTTCAAATTTTTCGAGTTAAGACCTGATGGTTTTTATCACAGAGGCATCGAAAAACTTTGAAAAACTTTGGTAGAACGTTGGCAAAATTGTAAATAAATAAAATGCATTATTGACTAATTTGTTGTATTTTTTTGTTGTATGCTTTTGTCCTCTTCATTGGAAATAAACAAACACAAGTTATGTTAACACCCAATAACACCTGTTATAGGTACATACAAAAAGTGTAAACATTTTAGGCAGTACGGGAATACTACCCTCATAAGCATAAAGGCAGCTATTTGTAAAAAATCATAGAATTAGTTAATTATGAGAAAATTTTCTATAAGAAATTGTGCACTTTTTGACACACCTAAAGCAAAACGAAAATTACAATTTGTTTTGGTGCGAAAAACGTCATAATGTTTTTAAAATTTTCACAATAAACTGTATTAATTAATTACCGTATATTATAACTAATTCATTATGCTTTGTAAAATAGTTAAGTTATTAAAAATTCGTTTTAAAATACGTAATCATTAATTAAAATTTGTGGTTTTCTTCGTTCGTAAATAAATAAAGGACTGGTTTCACAAAATGTGATTTTATCAAATAGCTTCTTTTATGCTACGAGGGCAGAATAGGCACAAAAGATTTCGTGTTTAAAAATATATTGTTTATTTAATTTTAAAAAGAATGTCGTGATCACGTAGTGAAAGTGAAGAGGTATTTTTAAACAGACTGCATGACACATACATACATAGTTGTGGAAACAATAATAATATCAATTATTTTAATTTGTTTGGAAACTTCCGAAATGTGATCAAATATTGCTGAACACGGTAATACATAGTTATTAGTCACCTTTTGTGCGTGATACAAACACATTCTGGTAAAATTGTTTAGTGTCGTTTGTACTTTCCAGTCACGGAACTCGTGTCAAATTTCAAGAAAAAAAAACACGTGTTTCTTATTATATCGTTATAAAAATTTATGCTTCACAATAAAAAAACCTTTTTGAATAATGTGCACTACTCATGTATCAATGTTTTTACATAAAATGTGGGATATAAAAGAAAAGGCAGCAATATCTCTGTCACTACTCAAGGAAATTTGGTAGTTCAGAGACCTTTGTGCCTGACATCTGTGACATTCTTTCTCATCACCGTCGTCATTTACCCCCTGTACTATTTATTTATTATATATATTTATGTATACTTCACTGTTTATAAGCTGTTGTGTGTATTGTACAATATATATTATTGTGTATATATTCTATTATTCGTCGTCATCAGTTTACAAAGATAAATACTCACTATTTAACTAACCATAACACCGTTTCTGTTAGTTAGTTAGTTAGTTAAGATAAATACATTTAAAAATGCCTTATTACTTAAGACCACCGTTTACAAATTGCCGCGCTATTTTGTTCGAATTAGTACCACATTTACTGACCGAATCTAACCTAACCTGATACAATTCGTATACGGGCGAATAATAGAATCTGCCTGCGACAAATAGATAGGGTGGAGGTCCGGTGTTCGAATCCCGGCAGCAGCTAAATTTTTTTCGTTGATTTAATTTTTCTGTCTTTTTCTAATTGATTCAAAATCTGCAATTAAAAAAGCACAGTACTTTGTTCAGTAATTGCAATTTCACAGTAAAACAAATAAAAAAAAGTTTTCTTTAATATACAAAATAAAAATTTGAAGGCGAGGGACGATTGATAACTGATTTTGAAAGCCTAGTACACCATTCTTGAAAGAGTGAGATTCATGAAGCTGCGTGGAGTTTCGAATGTATGCATCGTTTTTCCAACTTTAGGACTTGAACATTCGATATGCGGAGCCTTTTATTCCTAATGTATAATGTTTACAAGTATATTTCAAATATGTAGTCGAGGACACGTTTTAAGATCACATTATTTCTACAAAATGTCTAAATCTACGTAAAAAATACTTTTTTTTTTCTATGAGGATTTTATTTTTTATTTTACTTTATTCGGTCATGTTCTATAAATTTGATAAACCATAAAATATTATCTATGTTGTAGAAATGTTCAACCGACTTAGATGTTTTCAAAAAAGTTATTATCATGTAGTAGGTAACAGTAGAATTATTAGAATTAAAAAATGGAATACAATAAAAAGTTCGCATAGTGCTTCCATACCACATGGATGTTTTTAAAATACGTTTTTTTTAGCCAAAGGATTATAAATTTGAAACTAAAGAAATCAGTCAAACCACTTTTCTTTGTTAAAGAGTAAGTTCATTTAATGGTGAGGCTTGTGATTCGAGTTAGAAAATTTTTAATTTATAAAAAACTATAGTTCTTAGAATTTTTAGCACAATTAATGAAAAGCTATATACATTTTCAGCACATAAAGGTATCGTATTGAGCTTTCCAAAACCGTATACAACTCATTTTTAGCATTTTGTAGGTTGGTTGCTTCCTGCATAACTACGTAGATTTGTATTTGTACATAGACATTGACATCTGATTAAAAAAATAGTATCGTTAGGGGACTAGAGGCGACAGCTCTCGCTCTCTATAACTAGAGAAATATTTAGAATTTCACCCTGCAACTAAACGAGTATATTGTCTGAGAGTAGTACTATCGATTAAGGTAAAAAATAAAATTTGTAAAATAGATTCTTCCCTTAAGTTGCTACGGCAGTTTGCTAATACTTGCGATAATACATTAGTAATAAAAAAATATTTTTACACACTTTTTATTTTACACATTTTTTTTAAACTAATATATTGTAACGAGGCTAAAAAGAATCACGCACTCATGTCATGTGACAGTCGTTTGAAATGATCACAATACTACCCAAGTTTCCAGAACGGCCTAGAATAATCTACGGTTTACGATAAATACCGAGAAACATCTACAAAAGCCTGGAAGCTACGAGGAAGTTCTCGTAAACACTTGAAACACCTGGAAGGCTCGATATTAGCCAATACAAATAGGACCGTGCGCGGGAATAAGATTTGTTGTTTTTTTGACAGCGGCACGGAAGCGAAGGAAAGCAAACGCAGCGGCGAGTTGCGAAAGGCCAGTAGTGCCAAGCGAGCGGTAATTCGATAGCGAGTACTCTGGAAAGTTCTTATGTAGCGCAATAAACCAGAGCGAAATAATACGTGCTGAAATTGGATGGAATATTCTAGTGAATAGTTTATAAAGTGTTAAAGCAATTTTATAGTATCTATTTACAAGTGATAAATTACGAAACAGATAAAAGTATTAAGTTAAATAGTGTTAAGCGACTTTGTACGTTTGATTAATTAATTAATGGGTATTTAATAAATCTGTTATCACATTCCAGTGTTTTCATTAATTCCTCCCGCAGCCACGATATGTGACAATATGATACAGAAACACAATTATATAATAAAATAACACTGACTCTAAGTGCATGTTCAGACACCGCGGAAACCGCGCGGTTTCAGAAACGCGTGGGATCCGCCTCGGGTCTTATTTATGCAGGTATTTATGTAATCGTTCAGACGTAAAAGCGCGGTTCCCACGCGATTTTCGCGTGTCTGAACGTGCACTAAGGGTTCTAAGATTGATTTGTTATATATATTGAAAGCCTGGTCACCTCAGCTTCACGAAGATTACAAACCGCTGTTACATTTTGAAGTGAAGGTGGGGGAAGACCTTCTGAAACCGCCATATTTGAATTAACCCATAAATTGCGTAGCAGGTCATACCAATCTGTGTTTCTATAATGAGAGATCCTCATTTATTCATACTCAATATAATCGTGCCTTGTTTTGCCTAGCGATAAGTTACTCGTCAAGTGTAAGTCGGAGGTTCAATATTATAGAGTAAATGTTATTTTCAAAGAATTAGTGAAAAAGTTAGTGTTAAAATAATAAGTATCTATAGTACGCTTGTTGCTGGGATGACTTGTGATCAATAATTAGGTAATAACGTTAATTGGACAGAACGAGAAAAATTCATCACATAATACTGGTTCAAATGTAAGTTATAATAATAAAAATAAACCATATTCTTATATTTGAATATTCACAAGTATGTGTTTATCGCCATATGAACGTGGTAATATTGCAAAGGGGTCGTAGGTCATCATATTCGTTCGATTTTTTTTTCATTCAAATTTCTGTCTATAAAAATATGTTATAATCTTTTATGATTCTTCGTTCTATTTAACATATAATTCGTATCATTTTAGATATTCCTTAATTTACAACCCTGGAAGTCTGAAAATTATGTAGAAATCGGGTGATTTTTTGGGTGACAAGGAGGCAAGTAATTATTTTAAATTCTACTATTGCCACTTAAATTTATATATTAATAATATGTAGGTAACTATAATTGTTTAAAATGTAAGTGCCAATCATTTTTTTTAATCATTAATTTCTATTTAAACTTCTTACTCTCACGGTGGTATAATCATATCCAAAAGCCAAAAGGGCGTTAGTGATGATTTCGAACTTTACAGAAGAGCAAAATAATGTTTTGCCAGTCTGATTGTTTCAATATTTCTTTTATTAATAAACGATTTCCATATTTGTTTTATATTAATAAATATGGAAATCGCTCAATAATTGAAGAAAAATTGACAAAATCAGATTGAGAGAACTTTCTTTTGCTCTCCTGTAGAGTTCGAAATAATCACTAACGCCCTTTTGGCTTTCTACTCTCGATATATTTTACAAATCAAATAAGTTAAATTGTTATGGAAAATATAACCTTGCGATGACGGAGGTTTAATATGAAAAATGAGTTGGAAGGGAGGGCATCGACACCCTTCAACTATAAATACTGAGCAACGAGTTACAGAGCTGCACGTCTTGAGAATTTTAAGAGACCACTTTTTTATTGAATGTTGAAGTTAGCACTATAAAATTAAAATTTTTGTAATTCTATTCTTTGCGAAATCAAAAAAATATATCGTGGTTCTATGTAAGTCTCACATACAAAAAATATTATATTAACATCGAATTGAGATATTGAGCTTCAATGTTGTGAATATAAACTTTTAGATTTCGGCGGCATTTGATTCATTGCCATATTGTGAAATTTAAAACACTAGTGGTTCTTAATTTAAAGAATCAAAATATTCTTGATTTCAGGCAGGTTTATTTTTTAATTCAAATCAAATCAAACAATTGTCAATCATCAATCAAATCAATCAAACTCATTACAAGTGGCACTTCACTGACACTGCACTTCAGGACTATTAAAAAAAAAGTTAAAGTAAACATTGAACAAGTTGTTCATATAATTATCTAAAATACTACGGAATTTGACGGAAGTTTTAAAGAGAATAAGAGTGTTTGAATTTCTAATAAAAAAAGTCAATCTTAACAAAAATGATACATGATACCTTGTTGTCCCAAGGTCATGATTACTCGTTACATTATAAAAGGCAAAGGTATGAGGTAATGAAATTTTCTACGAAAATAAGAATTTTACAGAAAAACGCTCGAAGGGGTAGTAAATATTTTTATTTTCCAATTTAATTAGGGTTCACGAAAAGTCGCAATCTTATTTTTGAAAAAACTCGTCACTTTGATTTAAGCATAGTTGATTTCATTTCGTTTGAAAGCTATATTGTGATATTCTCACTTCTTATTTTCTGCAATTCTATTGCGAAAATTAAATTTATAACAACGACCAAATAATATATTTATAGTAAAAAAAATACGCAATGAAGTCATTTAAAAAATTACCAAAATGTCAACCCCACTTAATAAATCCTTCAGTCAAATTAATTAACTGTGCTGGCATTCATATTGTATTTATTTTATTTATTCAATACTTTACATAATTAAAATTTATTATAGGCTTAATCTCATTAGAAAACTCTGTGTTGAGATTTGCAAAGCTTATAAATAAACAAATACTTAATAAGATAGAAATAAACAAAATACAACTCTGTTAAAAAAGTGTTTATTCGTCAAGATATAAACTGGTTAAAAAGGGGTTTCATTCTGCCACAAATAAACATAGTATACCTACTTGGAATCTTGATAATTTTTGAATGTTTCAAAGCTCTTGTAAACCAAATTTATTTATTTATTTTATTTTTAGCATCTGTTCTTATTTTCATTACATTGCTATACAAAAATTATAATACATTAATATACAAAATACAAGTCTGTTAAAAAAGTGTTTATTCATCAAGATACAAACTGGTTAAAAAGGGGTTTCATTCTGCCACAAATAAACATAGTATACCTACTTGGAATCTTGATAATTTTTGAATGTTTCAAAGCTCTTGTAAACCAAATTTATTTATTTATTTTATTTTTAGCATCTGTTCTTATTTTCATTACATTGCTATACAAAAATTATAATACATTAATATACAAAATACAAGTCTGTTAAAAAAGTGTTTATTCATCAAGATACAAACTGGTTAAAAAGGGGTTTCATTCTGCCACAAATAAACATAGTATACTTGGAATCTTGATAATTTTTCAATTTTTCAAAGCTCTTGTGAACCAAATTTATTTGTTTATTTTATTTTTAGCATCTGTTCTTATTTTCATTACATTGCTATACAAAAATTATAATACATTAATATACAAAATACAAGTCTGTTAAAAAAGTGTTTATTCATCAAGATACAAACTGGTTAAAAAGGGGTTTCATTCTGCCACAAATAAACATAGTATACTTGGAATCTTGATAATTTTTCAATTTTTCAAAGCTCTTGTGAACCAAATTTATTTGTTTATTTTATTTTTAGCATCTGTTCTTATTTTCATTACATTGCTATTTCCTTTTCTTTTTTGTGTTTCAAACATTAGTAAACGAATGTATTTTGTAAATATATATAAATAAATAAATACTTTTTTAATTACCTATTACATTGAAAAAGGAACAGAAGTTCCAAAACCGGTTGGTGTTAATAAAAATAAAACGGTTTAAGCAAATTTAATTATAATGTCAAATTTAGCTAAAAATAAATAAAAATTCTATATAATATGTATATGCATATTGATTATTTTTGGGAACGCCTTCATTATTTTATTTCCTTTTCAGTCCAGCTTATCAAAACACGATATCGCAGGATATTTTCACTGAAAAGGATTACGAAAATCTGCACTTGTGCCGACCATCACTTTTATTAGGGAATGAAGACACGAGTAGAGCACGATTTGGAACAATCCCCATGGGAGATTGCCTCTCTAGTTTTTTTGCTATATTCTTAAATGGCACATTAAAGGCTTTCTTGTTATCATGGACTTTTAAACTTGTATGAACTTGTTCCTAGGGTGGACATTCAAAATTAATTTTAAACATACAAACTTTCACTACTATCTCACTCTAATAATTCAATGATGATTTTTTAATGGTGAAATAACGATTGGAATTATTTACAGTATAATTGAATGCATATGGCAAACATAAATGTTCTAATACAATTGTTTTTAAACCACTATGAAGGTTATCAATAAAAATACGGAAAAAAGCCTTAATCACTTATAGGAAGTACCTACCAGAGTGTAAATTGTCAGCAGTTAAATTTCCAGCATATTTAAAAAAAGTTTTTGATCCCAAAAGTGCAAGTACCTATGACTTTTTGGAGTATTATTTTTATATTCCTTATATTTTAATGAATCGGCAATTATGTAATATATTAATAAAATACGGGACCAATGTAACTAAGAAAAAATATGGAAATTTTGGATAGGACCACTCCCTTTCCACGCTTGCCTAGAAATACCCTGATACGAGATTACATTGTGTCATTTTCGGTATAAAATATAGTCGTATGGTACGTGAGTGATGTTATTGTATGTCGGAATGCGATGGCCGCTTCCGTATCCTCGTTGAGTAAAATGGAATTCCACCTTTGCCTTGTAAGAATCCTTAATTCTTGGTACACTTCAAATTTTGATTAGATTAAAGATTCTTGAAACCAACGACGAAAAAGCTGTCATGAATTCTCGTATTGTCATATAAGGTAAATGGATTAATTCTCCAGTTTCTCCAAGTCATATTGAATGGAGAGTATCTGTTACAAGATGGTAGGTGTAAATAACGTTACGGCAATAACAAAATAATTATTATTAAAATGTAGCAAGGTAGACTAGTTGTTCCTGGGACAAATTAATCTCTTGGTATAATCAGATATTTAACAAGATACCAAGCACGTTATAAAGTTTATTTAATTATATTTAATTTACCCTTGTGAGATGAAACATTTGACAAAATGTTATTTGAATTCATTATTCACATACAATTCGGAACTCGGAACTAAAACTGAATTGACAACTAAAGTGCGCTTCAGGCGGCACATTCACTGCAAATGCATATTTCGACGTTTTTTTTACGAAAATGTGGGTTTTTATTATTATAACATTTATATCAGAATGTATACTCTAGATGCAATTTTTTACGGGAATAAATAGAATATACTGTTCAAAATCATCTCTTTATATAAATAAAAAGTGTTTTAAAATCAACAAAAAACGTAAAAATTTCTTGCAAATTTAAAACATTATTAAAATTGAATATTTCTTAATTTCTTCTTACTACGGATTCTAGATAATTAAGTATACTTTATACATATAAAAAAATATATTATGCGTGCATAAAAATATTCGTTAAAAATTAGCGCCGCCTAGTACACTAAAAAAGATTTTTTGGCCGCGGCCTGTCGATAAAGGCTTATATTTTATTAATTATTGTAAATAACAATATTATATATAATAATAACAAAGGTTTTATCTAAGTTTTGCCCCAAAAAAATTGCAGTCTATAGTATACATTCTGATATAAATGAATAATAAAAACCTATATTTTTGTACCTACATTAGCATTGAATGTACAGCCTTAATGATGAAATTAATACCAACGCGAAAGACGATTATCGGGCATAGATTCCTGCTTATTTAAATGGGAGGGTCTGTAATGTCACAATATATAAAATTAATTTAATTTCAGTGCAAATACACGTCAAGTGATCGTGTTCTTTTTTTAGCCACGATCTCTTTTCAGAAACTCGAATATTGAAACTCGGCAAAGGAATCTGCCTATAAAGCCTGTGGGGAGTTACAATGAAAGTAGTGGCACAAATATATTACAATCTCCTACAATATGCATTTTTGGAATAAAGAAGAAACAAGTCAACAGAGAAACATTTTCCTAAATCGCAGGCGCTTTATCAAAAGCTTGTGATGGCTCCTCTTCTTCGCCTTTCAGCTCGATCCTACTCCTAACTGAGTTTACGCCTTGTTAGAGGCAAACAAGCTATCTATCTACGTCGGGTGAAGGCTCTACGGTTTTTAACGTAGTATTTCCAAACACCCTCGCTTTATTCAAGACCTCCCCAGTTCACGTTGTGTAATTTTTTGTTTCGAACTATAGGGGATGAATTGGTTTTGTGGTAACCCTGACGCAAGCTAAACTTAAATTAAATACTGGGGTATGAAGTTCGTGAATGTTCATGGAAAACGCAAACAAAACTACCTAGCACGTCAATTAAGCCCTACGGTGCAATTGCTAAACATACTATGTTCCGTGGCCCTATATTATTTACCTATCATTCCTACGGACTGAAACCACTGCATCTGGTGTAGCTGCGCTTCCAGAGTGCGCGATCCTCTGCTCCCACGCCCTCTCCGCTCGATCCCCCATTGTCCTACCTGTATGGGATCGACCGCCATCCACTGGAAAGGTTAGTGACGTGCCGTTATCACATGCGCATGCACATATAGAGTACATAGATCCCCTGAAAGCCCTCGAGTCCTTCGTAGCCGCTCCTATGGATGATTCCGTCTTCGACGCCCTCGCTGATTAATAATTTTATCTTCCGCCGTTATCTCGCTGTGCTTATTCCTTACGATCTTTTATATTTACTCTGCATTATCTTTATATCAATTACATTGTTACGTTTATTTACTAGCCGGCCTAAGTTCCGTCACCTGTATCTGGCCCTATGTCTCATTCTAGTGGTACGTTGGGTTCTAATGGATAAGGGGTTTGTAGAAGGTATGTGTAAATGTATGTGTACGCGGAAAATGTGGTTGCTTTAAATTCGGCCCCTCCGTACCCAAAGGCTCATCGGTGACTGATCCCATCTTCCTTCTCCCGACACGAGTTCCGGATACGTTGACCTGAGCCTGGATGCGCCTTTTCATGTTGGGCCTCTTCTGTGCAAAGTACCGCACCATCCCTCGCGTCAGTGTCTGGCGTCCGGGCTCAGAGCCAGTTTGCCCCCCGAATTCCAACTCCTCCAGGTTAAACTAAGTTAAACTACGGTATATATACTGAAGCTACTGTAAAGATGGTCCCGGGCCACCTGTCAAGTCAAAAATATGCGAGTGGGGAAGGGGAGTTTCCTAGGCTCCCCAACCCTCGCCTGTGAGCAACTGCAGCCCATTGGCCATTCGCGACACTACAGTGACTGCAACCACCCTCCCAGGTAGTACTTATTATAATCTGATATGCATCAATACGTTCAATCCATTCCAGACGAGGGAAGACATCCGCACGGGTGTTGTGCCACCCGTGAAGAGCCCCCTCATACACTACGTACGAATAGATACATACTAATAAAATATAATATACATACATATACTTACATATACAATACATAAATAAATACTTGTAATGGTTGGTTGCCATGTGGTTTCACGAGGCCATGACCCCTCGTATTAGTAGATGGAAAGGTGGATCTGGACAGTAGGGATATGCCTAGCCCCTGGCCAGGGATGTCGGTGTATTTTCTCCAAATGGTGTACAGCTAGAATCCTGCCATCGATGATGATGGGATCTGCCTAATTATCTCCGACTGATGTGTAACTGGAACCCTGCCATCACTGATGAAGATGATGATGTCACTATCGAAACGTCACCTGATGACATTTAGCTGAACCGCCGCTAATGATGATGATGATGATGATGATACTATCGTAACGTTTCCTGACGATATACAACTGGGACACCGCTAATGATGACGTTGATGATGCTATCGAAACGCCTCCTGACGATATATAGCTGAACCACCGCTAGTGATGATGATGAAGATGATGATACTATCGTAACGTCTCCTGACGATATATAGCTGAAACACCACTAATGATGATGATGATGATGATGATGCTATCGAAACGCCCGCTGACTATATATAACTGGGACACTGCTAGTGGTGATGATGATGATGATACTATTGAAACACCTCCTGACTATATGTAACTGGGACACTGCTAACGATGATGTTGATGAAGATACTATCGCAACGCCTCCTGACTATATACAACTGGGACGCTGCTAACGATGATGTTGATGATGATACTATCGAAACGCCTCCTGACTACATACAACTGGGACGCTGCTAATGATGGTGATGATGATGATGCTATTGAAACGTCTCCTGACAATATATAACTGGGACACTGCTAATGATGATGATGTTGATGATACTATCGAAACGCCTCCTGACGATATATAGCTGAACCACCGCTAGTGATGATGATGATGATGATGATACTATCGTAACGTCTCCTGACTATATATAGCCGAAACACCGCTAATGATGATGATGATACTATCGTAACGACTCCTGACGATATATAGCTGAAACACCGCTAATGATGATGATGATGATGATGATGCTATCGAAACGCCCCCTGACTATATATAACTGGGACACTGCTAGTGATGATGATGATGATGATACTATTGAAACACCTCCTGACTATATGTAACTGGGACACTGCTAACGATGATGTTGATGAA